>JAZKJV010011572.1:0-271266 GCA_037367405.1 Ottelia alismoides
TGAATATCTTGATTCATAAATCCTCGTCTAATCAAGAACACATTGCTGATTCAGGCCATATAGAAGATACAAGTAAAATGCCTCCAAAGAAGAAATAAGAGGAAGAAGATAACAATGAAGACCCAATGAAAATGATACTTGCCAGATTAGCTGCATCTGAGCAGCAACAAGCACTTCTCAGAGCTTAGTTAGGACAGTTGAATGTTGGGGTCCAACCACCAATGGATGCGGCGTATAACCCCGGACAATATCAAATTCGGAACTACATGAGTCCGGCCGAGCCCGAGGTTGATTTTGAATTGAAGCCGCATTTTCTGAACCTGTTGCCACACTTTGATGGGAATGCTTCTGAGGAACCATATGCATTCCTAAGGGACTTTGAGCTCATCTGCGCTAACCTCAAAAATTAAAATGTTAGCCAGGATTATATTAGGCTCAAAGCCCTTCCATTTGCCTTGGGTGGCAAAGCTGATTACTGGGTAAAGAATCTTGGGATCGCCGCCACCACATATGCCCAGTTCAAGGACCTATTTTTGAAGAAGTTCTACCCTTTGAGTAGAACTAACATGATGAGGACTAGCAAAGTAAGTATAGGGGGGTGATGAATCCACGATTCATCATCTCAATATCTTGATCTTAACAAAATCCCCGAGTAAAATCCCATAAAAATGTCCATAAAATCAATAAATTAACAAAATGACTCTTCTAAATAAAACACACTAATTAATGTATATTATATTGTACAAAATAATTTAACAATAAAAAGCCACAAAAATAACGGAGTTTTTCACCTGTAAATAGCCCAAAACTTCATGTATTTTTAATAAATTCATTTCAACTCCTTTTTGGCTAATTCTTTCTCCAAAGTATTCATATCAATGTATATAAAAATACAAAAATAAAAACAAATTTTACCTCAAATAAATGCTCCTAGATCCCAAAGAGAAAAAGCCGTAAAGACCAACTTCTAAGTCAAATTACCGCTCCGTATGAACTCCAAATTCACCAAAATCACTTTTAAAGTTCAAGTTAGAAAATTATCTATCCAACGGAAGTGGTTTCATTAAAATCGGAGCTCATTTGTAAAAGTTGGGTTTTGAGACCTAGATGTACATTGTATATTATGTAAATATTCATTCCTTCTTCCTTTTTTATTACTAAAAATACAAAAATATCATGAATGTGTTATATTTTAATTGTAGTATTTATTGTATTTTGTCATTGTAAATATCTCTTATTAAAAAAATACATATTAGAAAAGTAAAAAAATGTGTACATGTTGTTTGTCTTCCCTTGTAAATTCTCCACTATTTCTCTTCTCTTTTTATTTTATTGTATTTAAAGTAGCCAACTTTATTTATTTATTTATTATTTAATTTCCATTCTCTACAATAACCACCAATTCAACTCCATTATTCCACCATTTTTTCCCAACTTCCCATTCAACTCCATTAATAAATCAACTTCCCATTCAACTCCATTAATAAATCAACCTCCCATTCAACTCCACCACTTTAATAACCTCTCATTCCATTCTCTTTATATACCCCTCATTCTCCTCATTTTTGCCTTTGATCCATCTTTATGCGAGGAGAGCCAAGTTCCCAGAGTTGAATCGGTTGACAGCGACGCAACCACGGTTGAGCAATGACGGCCCTCTCTCCGGTGTGATCCGTTGGCTTTTTAACCAACATCGCAGCCGCAACCGCGCGCTGCTCGAGCTCATCGCACGCCGGCGATTCGAGCGAAGACCGTGCTCACGAGAGCACATCCTAGGCGATCGTCCATCTTAGGTAATTTTTCTTCTCATTTTATTATCTTGTCATTTTTGCAAATTTTTTTAGCACATCATTTCCCCTCACAAAAATCCATCATTTGTTTATATTTTCATCCTCATCACCACTATCATATTTGGCATCTCCAAATCCATCTACCCCCTTGTCACCATTCTTGTTGTGTTTATATTTCCTGTTTAAAGAAAATTAAAAAAATTAAAACAAAAAGTGTCCTTACAACAGTTTTTTAATCAAAGTATTTAAACATCCGCAGCAGCGGTGGGGGAGCACCCACCGCCACCGCCGCCGCCCCCTTCCTCCTTCAACAGAAGAGGCGGCGCCGCCTCCTCTCTAGCGGCCATCACCGCCGGCGCCGCCCGTCGATCCTCCACCAACGGCGGCCCTCCGCCTCGCCAACGCGGCCTGCCGCCGCCCCCTCGTTCTGCCCTCCGCCGTCCCACCCGCGCGCCTGCAGCAGCTTCCACCAGCGGTGCCACCGCCGCCTCCCCGCTGGCGCGCCTCCGCCGCCAGCCACCGCGCGCGTCCCACCGCGCGTCCGCCGCCTTCCTCCAGCTCTAGCCGCGCGCGGGCGGCGCCGCCCCGCCATCCCATCCGTTGGGTTCTTCTTTCCCCCTGGAACCCACGAAGAAGAAGGTAGCTTTTATTATTTTTTTATTATTTTATAAAAATTGCATATCTTTTTTGTAAAGTTTCTAATATTTCATAACAGTCCCTGTATATATTTGCTTTGTAAATATTATTTTTCTGTATTGCACAAAGACCCCTATGTTTGTGTGTTGATTTGGACCTTGTTTTGGCGTTCTTTTATTGAAAGAAAAATAGCATTATGTGGAGCAATTTATTATCTGTCATCTGAGTATTTATTTGTATTTTTGTGAGTTGTGGGTAATTAATTAAAAATGGTTAACTGAAATTCTGTCTATTTTACCCAATGAGTGCTCATAAATTTATATCTCACACGCGGTTGCTCTAAAAATTTCACAAAAATTATATGTTATGCCTTGAAGAGTGATTAGCTTACTATCCAAATTTCATCTAAAATGAAGAGGTCTTGTGCCTGAAATAAATTGTAGAGTGTTTTTAGTATTTGATTTTTAATTAAATCCACATATATCCTTTTTGCAAAATTTCAACTCTCCTGGATTCTACATCTAAATATCTTTTTGAGATAATTCGCACTCTTATTAATTTGATAATATGGATTTATAAGAAATTATTTACTCAGTGTCACTCTATTTTCACTAAAAAATCCATAAAAAATTCACAACTTGTCAAAAAATTCCAAAAAAATTATCGTAGTCTTCTTGCATCATGTTTTCATTTCAATAATTTTTTCATAATGTTTGCTTATTGTTTGTGTTAAAAATTGCGAATATACCCATAAAAGGTGTGCATTTTTCATTGTTGCATTTTAACCCCTAAAATTCTAAAAAATATGTTTTGCATTAATCATTGGATTAAGTTTACTGGAAAAATATAATTTGGCTAAATTGGATTAATTTCTTATTAAAATTAATTTGGCTAAGTTATGTGATTTCTTAGTGCTTAATTCACTCGCATTTTGCATTTGCTTTGGTTTTTGCATAGAAAAATCTAAAAAAAATACCGCACCGAAATCTAGACCTAAGTTTTTGAATTAAACCCGAAGTTGTTCCTTTGCCTCACTGTGTTCGACCCCGGACTTGCCCGGGATATAAATTAAAGCCGAGACACTCTTCACAGAGATCTTCTCTCGGTTCTGACCGAATCGCTAAGTACACGTGCTACAACGTGACCGAATTATACATCGTATTTAGCGACTCGTCAGGGAGTCATCGCTCAGTCCAATCACTCCAACCTGTCATCAAAGAGCTGGATAAGCTCATCCTCCCTTTCTCAAAAAAATGGCAGATGATCTGCGATGGGGGTAGTCGTTAGGCTTTTAAGGGAGGTTGGCGAGCTAGGCCGAGATGGGAGGAGGAGAGGTGGAGGAAGTGGGATCGAGCAATTGTGGGAGATTGCGTGAGACGTGAGGGATGAGAGGGAGATGGAGAAGGGGTTGCAGGATGTGGAGGAGGTGGTGAGGTCGACCAAGAGGGGAATTGTGGGGGAGGAGAGGCGGTTGTAGAGAGTGGGTTGATAGTGCAGGTGGTTGCATGTGGAGAGAGAGAGAGAGCCAGGGGTTCTTGAGTTTTGCGGGTCCTACGGAGGTGGTTACGGTGTCGGGCGCGACTGCCAGGAAGGCAAAGGTGCGGTCATGGCAGGAGCATAAGAGGGAAGGAGAGGGGGGAAGAGGTTGTGTGACGCTCCTAGGATCCAGGTACTCAGTAAGCCAAATCCACACACACACATTCCACATTCGAATATTTAACATACACATAAGCAGGTGTAAAATGGTCCACATTCGAATATTTAACATACACATAAGCAGGTGAAAATGGTACAACACATTGGAATTTAAAACTTTTGCTTCTCATTCAACATGCTCACATTCACATTCCATTCATTGCACTTCCATTATCCATCCATGTTCACAAATATACATGTATGCATATTTAAAAGATGTGTACCAACATACATATTACATACCATACCTCTCAACAATAATGATACAAGTAAAGAAGGATAGTAAAACTACCAACAGCTGTGCCACAAAAAGTGTCGTGAAGCTGCACAAAAAGGTGACTCCAAGCTACTCACTGTCGAGGACCTGCGGATCCACACATAGGTACATTATGAGAAAAGTTACCCAATACGAATTAAACAAAACTATACAACAACAAGCATGATATAATTTAAATGTGTGCAAAAGAGAATTAAACTGAAGGATATGGTTAGATCCTCAAGCGCATCACGGAAGCGTGATCGTCGCATCGAATACGACGAAGAACGACTAGTCGCACTAGTTGTTCTATGCAGCGGAAATTAAAAAATTTTCATGCGACGAAACCTACATGATCCAAGAACACTTCTCGGATCGTTTCGTCTAAACCACAACCAAGTATTAGGTTTACCTCTTGAAGCGTGGTTGCGATCAAGTCTCTAACGAAGAGACCTCCTGTCTCAAGTCCGATCCGTCGGAGGAGACGCTTACGAGCGTGGGGATGAACCGCGTGCTTCTCGCAATCCATGTTGATGATCCAAGCGGCGGATCTCCTGATCTCGACACACGAGATCCGATGTCTTCTTCACGAGCGGGGCGCACCGAAGCAGACGGAGATCCACGAGCGAACCATCGGGCAGCATAACGACGATGCCGCGCGACGGAGAACCTCTCTAGGGCATCCATGGTGGACGGCCACATGAGAGAGAAAGAGTGAGGACGTGTAGAGAGAATGAGAGAGAGAGAGAGATTTGTTGCCTCAACTTATGTGTCAAGAAGAGCAATGGGGTGCCTCTCCTTTTATAGGGTTTTGGGATCCATGGATCTCAATCCATGTGTCAACACAAATCCAATGGTCCACATCAATTTGTGTTTCTTTCAATGGTCATGATTTGTTGCTAAAAACACAACAACAATTAATTTAATTTAAATTAAATATATGTTGATAAATCAACACAATTTAATTACAAAATTAAATCATCAATACATGGAGATAATGAAAAGGAGAGAAAGACTCCTTCCATGTGGAGAGGGGGACGACCTCCCTTTCCTAATGGGAGTGGTGGCCGTCCACCCTCCTCCATTAGGAAGGTGGCTATTTCACCTTTTATGTAATCTCCATTATTTGCAACAACTTTTGTTGCAAATTATTTCACAAAAAATAAATCCAATTTATTTTGTGAACATTGCAATCATGCCATTGAAAAATTGTGAATCACATTCACAACCCAAAACAAAATGTAAATTACATTTTCAATTTGATGTCCAATGTGAATCCAATTCACATTAACATTTAATTAACAAATGTAAATTACAAATAGCTCTCTCTTATATATTATAAATCACATTTATAATATATATGGACTAATATGGATATTGCTATCCACATTATTCATATCCATGATAATTAAATCATATTTAATCATCTTGGATCTCTATTCTCTTGTGTCCAAATAATATGAATCACATTCACATTATTTACATCTTTGATAATTAAATCTCATTTAATTATCTAAGATAACTCTCTTTATAATATGAATCAAATTCATATTACTCATGATAATTAAATCACATTTAATTATCCATTTTCTCAATGCTCGGATACATATATCAACAATAGAATTATCCATGAACTCCTTCAAGGATAATGCGCTTTCTCCGCAGATACTTGGAGATAAGGACAGGGCGATTGTATTGTTCCACGTATAGTGACATGGATATTGAGATCGTATCTCAAATCCAGATCGCGGGCCTCCCATAGATGCTTGATTAAATCAAGACCGTAAATCTAATCTTCTCATTGTATCTGAATCACATTCAGATCAATGTCCAATACTTGGACCAAGATCAGATCACTTCTCTACTGAGAGGAGTCACTAAAATCCAGACCCGTTTCATCACTCCCTAGGAATGGAAGCGTCATGGTTATATAATCGTTTATGATCACATCACCCTCAGGTATTCCCAATACCTGTACATCCTGCATACTGGAAGACTCAGACTAAACCCGAAGTATTCGATCAACTTTATACTGTCTACTTCATGGTTTTATCAGTAAGTTTCTCATTCGATCATTGGGAGTCGGTATCGATCATATACTTTCCAAAAGCATATATCATACCTAGGTCTTGATCATATACTTTCCAAAAGTATATATCAAACCTACAAATTCAGTCAAGCTTCCAAAGCGAGACGACTGTGCGTACGGAATTTGATTCTTCCCAATATCTCATGAGTGAGCTCTTGTCTTCCGGTTCAGTAACTGAACCTGTATGATCCCTTTGAGAGATCGTATTACTCATATGCCCTTATATGCACACCAGCGCGTCGGTGTATAGACCTTGATTAGGTCATCAACCTATTGGTCTGCCAAATGTACATACTTAGACATATAGCAACACATCTGTCTCTGGTCAGAGGATGCGTGCCTATATCATGACAGCATACGATATAGGACTTCGGTTATCTCGATCTCGTTAGGTCAACTCTTTGACCTAACTAATCTGACACCTCCGAATCTCTATTCCTATGCAGAGGACCTGCATCAAGAGGTCGGTCAGATATCAGCCTTCAGAGATAAGGATTGCCATCTCCTACTCAGGCTGGAGATCATCTCTTAACAATCATCTGACGGTGCTTGATGAGTCCTCAATCTAACTCTTTAGATATTCATCTAAGCACCAGCCTCTATGATTCAATAATTGAATCAACAGCTGTATAATCGTTAAGATGGCCATGGTACATAACCCTAATTGTACTACGGGACCTATTATGCAAATTATTCATTCTTCATTTCAGATTAAGGAGTGAATTGCAATAACATTTATTGCATAATGGCTCGCCATGGGCTCGCATTTCCAACAATCTCCCACTAGCCCAAAGAGCCATTAATGGGCTAATCATTTAAACCCGCACTCATGTGACAATCATAGGCTATTTAGAAAATAGCTAGGTAAGCTGATCAGTCACTTTGTTCCCGTGAGACTACGCCAAGTCCTTTTACGGCACTTGCATATCCCCAGTAACAGGGCTCGCATCTAATGCGAATGTTGCATCTCATGCAACCAATACTCAATCTAGTTGGTTACAGTGTCCCTGACATCATAACCAGTATCCCCATAATCCTTATTAGAATACCTTCATTCCCGGAGATCTCTATCTCCTAAGGTATCTAAAGTTTAGACCTTATAGATTACTATCTACATGGTCTTAAACGTTTGAAGATAAGACTTTGAGATCACTATCTCAAAAAATCTCCTCATCTATGAAGATTTTGTTATTACTGCAATCAAGTGTTTTATCTCTACAGTAGGATTAGTAACAATTTACTACTCCCACTGCATCACAGACATCTGGTATTTGTACACTCTAGCATACACTCAGCTTCTCGTAACTAATGCACAAGTGCAAGTAGTTGTAGCATTTACTTCCTCAACTCTTTGAGGTGCTATCCCTTAAGATAGGTCAGTACCATATCTTAAGGGTTAGAAGCCTTTCTTGGAATTTCTATGAATAGAATATGTCCAAGGTATGCTACAAATGTGACAGTCCAATTATCCTCTTCTCTTGGCTTCTGAACAACTTCAGAACGAAGATCTAAGAGGTATCTTTGAAATCATATTTCAAGATATGGAATAACCAGAGAATAAAACACTTATTATTAATCTTATATCATTTTAAATGATCAGGATATCATCTACATTCAGCAAGATGAACACAAAGGCACTCCCACTAAGCTTCACATGGCTCATCAAGATTCTATCTGAAATCATAACAATTATAATTCCATCAAATCTTATGGTCCAACTCAAAGAAGCTTATTTGAGTCCTTAGATGGATTCCTTATCTTGCACACCTTGCTTTCCTCAACCATGAAGCTCTGGGGCTACTTCATGTGAATATCCTCATAGAGATATTCATAGAGGAATGCAATCTGGACTTACATCTTGAAGATGCAATAGTCAAGTTGTGTAGCTAAGGTTAGCAATATTCTGATGATTTTAAGCATGTTCACCGAAAAGCAAGTCTCATTGCAAGCAATGTCTTCTCTTCCATGTGTAGCTCATTGCTACGAACTATGCTTTGAAGGTATGTACCTTCTCATCAGGTTCCCTTTCTCTTGAAGATCCATTTACACCTTTACGGGTCTTACCCATATAGGTGGATCCTCGAGGGTTCATATACAACACTTGTACATGAAGTCTACATTAGACTTTTATTGCTAACATCCATCTATCCATGCTATGATCTTCAGAAGCTTCATCACATGAAGTTCGATCATTGTCAGATTTCTCTGACACATGGAATCCATCCTCAAACTTATTTGAAGAGGTTTTAGTGTTTCATCTTCAATTATCCTTTTAGTTTCCAATTTTAGGAGCCTCATTATCTTTTCAAGATTAAATGAGTTCCTACACTTCATTTTCATCTTGATTCTCAAGAGTCTCAACCTCCAAGAATCACATTCTCAGAGATGAGATATTTCAAGAATCTCAAGGTCATAAAGTAGGTATCCAATACCATCCTTTATTTTCCTAATGAAGCAACACTCTCAAGTGCTAGATTCCATCTTGCATGGAACCTTATTAAGGATATATATTGTAGTCTCTACTACACATATATACCTGGAAACTAAGGGATAATTATGCTAAAATTCATCATTGATAAGATCATGTCACACATGATCCAATTGTATCTGCCTATAACTCTATTGAGTTAAGGTGTGTTAGGAGGATTGAGATAGAAGCGATATTCATATCTCTATAAGGTATTCTTTGAATTTATCTAACAGGTGCTTGCTACCTAGATTAGATCAAATTCATTTTATCTTCCTTCAAACTTTTGGTTTTAAACCAAAAATAATGAAATCTTTGAACATTTCAAAGGTTTCTTAGGTGAAGAGAAGAAATCTCATATCATACATAATCATCAACAGATATCACATATCCATAATGTTTACTATGATATAGATGATCCGCATACATCAATATGTATGAGATCCCGAATACCTTATCATCTTACACCTTTCTCTAAGAAGGGTGTATTGGACATTTTTCTTTGAATACAATATTCATAAGTATGTAAGTTTTGAAATTTTAGACATTCTAAAGTTTCATCTCTTACTAGTCCATTGATCAAATCAATAGACAAATGTCCAAGGCTTGATGCTAAATCATTGTCAAATGATCTTCATCCTCCTATTGATCTTAAGTTTTAATTTCAGCATTTAGAAATGTTAATGAGCCATTCATCAATTTTCTAATTTAGTGGAGTCCACTAGATTTTAGATTACTATCTGAAATATCTCCATCATAACTTTTTATGATAGTTCTACCTCAGAATTCATGTTTATTTCCAACATTTAGAAACAAACAATGAGTGTATTCTCATATCTAGGTCATAGAGACATTCTCTAAGACTAAGGACTCTCCCACTGAAATTAACAAGTCTATCAATCCAACAGAGATTGTTGCAACAATTGCATCAATATCCATGTGGATAACTATAAACCTTTAAGATCAAATTTTCCAGTCTTCTAAAACATATGCAACCTATTGCAAATGTCATCAGAAGATTGAGATACAATTATTTGACTTTATCTTATCAATGATTTATGTAGATTAATCTGATGCTCCATCCGAGTCCTTCTCTAAGGATTCTAGATAGACTTGATAGTCATACTATCAACACATCAACTTATTGCAGTATTGGCATTCATCCAACTCTTCAGATGACATATGGAAGTCATAGATGTATAGTCAACTCTTTGACCATACTTCTTATTCGGGTCCAACCCATGCTTCCACTGCGCTCCCTTTATCTATAAGCAACCATTGCTTAAGACTAAGGATCTCTTATGTAAGAGCATTTCAACATTTATACATGCTTCATTAAATTCATACAATATGAATATTATGAAGCTTCATGAATGACCAGAGTATAGATAGTAGAATGATGACACTCATCATCTACATCCATCTAAACTCTTAAAACATAGGTTCAGGTAGGTACTCAAACAATTTGAATACATCATCTCTTATAGAGCCACCATTCTGCATGATGCAGTGAACCATCTCATTCATGTTAAATGTCAAGAGCACATATGTATGCCAGAATATCTTCATAAATTTTATAAGGATTATTTGACAATTGCGATCATCATCGACATGTCACTTCCAAAGTACATCCGATGAGAGATCAAGACTATAGAGACATACAAACCCTAGGGTTGTAGTCTTATTATCTATTTAATTGTCATTCCTCATTATTATGAGGAAACTTGCTCATTGCAACCACATACATTATGTGTCCAACTGCAAGTACAATATCTGGATCATGAGTCCAATCCAAGATATTTCACTGGTTATTATTGAGTATATCATTGAGTGGGTTTTAATGAAGGATTATCTGAAATAAGAAAATTGCATAAATATATAAATATATATATTTTACTTTGATTTAGGATTTTATATCAAAGTTGTCTTGCCTTGTCAACATTGAAAGTTCATTCCCTTAATCACTTTCAATGTAAGAGATATACTTACCATTATATCTCAACAAGATCTGGGATCTCCTTCCTTATCTTTGTTACATCCCAATAATATGAGAATCTGCAACTCGGATAAAAAGAAGCGGGAACACATTCTGCTTTGCAAGTCCAACTTGCATTTCCCAATTCGGTCTTTAACACCCGAGCCCACCACCCCTAAGGCGATGTTGACCCGTCGTTAATTGAACCAATCGTCAACAGGAATAGTACTCGCTATACGCAATCCAATATCGCCCCAATAATATGAGGATCCGATATTGGGGTCACTACGTATACGACCTTACTCTTTCGAGAAGCAAAGAGTCCGATCCAGATGCGCTTGCATACAGGAGCTGTCACTTCGGACAGGCGTCTCCTACATACAATCCCTGGTGACGGAACCCTTCGCCTTGACGGGAGACCATGGATGTCACTTATGTGATCCTCCACCTCATATTCAAATTTTAATTAATTATCGTGAATCACATTCACATAATTAATTCTTCCAAGGGAATTATTAACTCTAATCATATTAGAGTATTTCAATCTTAATTGGATTCCAATTAATCTAATCATATTAAATTAATGATCCAATTAATATCCAACAAACATTTTAATAGTTACTTGAATAATTGTATTATCTCAAATACGTATTATTTCGAATTTTAATAATTATAAAAATACATCTTAATCCCTCGGACATTATCCCGACCCTACCCGCTGTCATGGCCAGTACCGACGAGAGTGGGACGGACCACATACGTTGCAACCCGCAACCCCAATGCTCTCCGACTAGGCACCATATCCGCCTCGGGAAAGGATAATGCCAAATTGATTAATTTGTACTTGAGATGATCATCGGTTCTTCAACCAAAATTGTACCATATAGTAATAATCAAAACATTTTTGATTAACATTATAATGAGATTTGCTAAACAAATCCCAAGTCCTATTCAAGCAACATGTTTGTTGGAATGTTGATCATGTAGATCATGTAACCAATCTTGATCTAGATCACATCTAATCATTTGTTGGTTAGGGCAAAGTCATTTAAGGACATAATTATCATCAAATATTTCACAAATATTTATGCATAATTATTCCAGGAAATTAAACAATTTAATTTCACTAATTAATTAAATGACAATCACTAGGTTCTTGATTAGGAAAGTATTTTCAGCAGTGACCCTCACTTACTAAAAATATCATATCTCAATCAATTTAAATCCAAATTAAGCAAAGTAAATTTCTAAAGTTTGCTAACTTGATTTACAACATAACCCAAGTGATTTGCACGCATTTCAAGGCGTATCAAATCCCCAATTAACATCTTAATTACGTCATGATCCGCAGTCCCCGAAACAGTGGATACATGTTCACTAAAATGAGCATATCTAGAGCAAACGGAATCGAAATCACGCAAACTCCGATCCTACGGTTTCCTTATTTAATGGGGAATAAAATACAAATATTATTTTAGTATTTAAACAATTTAAACAGTGCCGAAAATAATATCAAAACAGAGATGCGAAAATGAAATGCAAGAAAACTTTCGCGAACCCTAATGAACCCAAGTCGTCCTCGGTTTATGGATCGTATCCAAAAACACCAACCTGGCTCTGATACCACTTGAAGGATATGGTTAGATCCTCAAGCGCATCACGGAAGCGTGATCGTCGCATCGAATACGACGGAGAACGACTAGTCGCACTAGTTGTTCTATGCAGCGGAAATTAAAAAATTTTCATGCGACGAAACTACATGATCCAAGAACACTTCTCGGATCGTTTCGTCTAAACCACAACCAAGTATTAGGTTTACCTCTTGAAGCGTGGTTGCGATCAAGTCTCTAAACGAAGAGACCTCCTGTCTCAAGTCCGATCCGTCGGAGGAGACGCTTGCGAGCGCGGGGATGAACCGCGTGCTTCTCGCAATCCATGTTGATGATCCAAGCGGCGGATCTCCTGATCTCGACACACGAGATCCGATGTCTTCTTCACGAGCGGGGCGCACCGAAGGAGACGGAGATCCACGAGCGAACCATCGGGCAGCATAACGACGATGCCGCGGCGACGGAGAACCTCTCTAGGGCATCCATGGTGGACGGCCACATGAGAGAGAAAGAGTGAGGACGTGTAGAGAGAATGAGAGAGAGAGAGAGATTTGTTGCCTCAACTTATGTGTCAAGAAGAGCAATGGGGTGCCTCTCCTTTTATAGGGTTTTGGGATCTATGGATCTCAATCCATGTGTCAACACAAATCCAATGGTCCACATCAATTTGTGTTTCTTTCAATGGTCATGATTTGTTGCTAAAAACACAACAACAATTAATTTAATTTAAATTAAATATATGTTGATAAATCAACACAATTTAATTACAAAATTAAATCATCAATACATGGAGATAATGAAAAGGAGAGAAAGCCTCCTTCCATGTGGAGAGGGGGGACGGCCTCCCTTTCCTAATGGGAGTGGTGGCCGTCCACCCTCCTCCATTAGGAAGGTTGCAACAACTTTTGTTGCAAATTATTTCACAAAAAATAAATCCAATTTATTTTGTGAACATTGCAATCATGCCATTGAAAAATTGTGAATCACATTCACAACCCAAAACAAAATGTAAATTACATTTTCAATTTGATGTCCAATGTGAATCCAATTCACATTAACATTTAATTAACAAATGTAAATTACAAATAGCTCTCTCTTATATATTATAAATCACATTTATAATATATATGACTAATATGGATATTGCTATCCACATTATTCATATCCATGATAATTAAATCATATTTAATCATCTTGGATCTCTATTCTCTTGTGTCCAAATAATATGAATCACATTCACATTATTTACATCTTTGATAATTAAATCTCATTTAATTATCTAAGATAACTCTCTTTAAATTTGAATCAAATTCATATTACTCATGATAATTAAATCACATTTAATTATCCATTTTCTCAATGCTCGGATACATATATCAACAATAGAATTATCCATGAACTCCTTCAAGGATAATGCGCTTTCTCCGCAGATACTTGGAGATAAGGACAGGGCGATTGTATTGTTCCACGTATAGTGACATGGATATTGAGATCGTATCTCAAATCCAGATCGCGGGCCTCCCATAGATGCTTGATTAAATCAAGACCGTAAATCTAATCTTCTCATTGTATCTGAATCACATTCAGATCAATGTCCAATACTTGGACCAAGATCAGATCACTTCTCTACTGAGAGGAGTCACTAAAATCCAGACCCGTTTCATCACTCCCTAGGAATGGAAGCGTCATGGTTATATAATCGTTTATGATCACATCACCCTCAGGTATTCCCAATACCTGTACATCCTGCATACTGGAAGACTCAGACTAATCCCGAAGTATTCGATCAACTTTATACTGTCTACTTCATGGTTTTATCAGTAAGTTTCTCATTCGATCATTGGGAGTCGGTATCGATCATATACTTTCCAAAAGCATATATCATACCTAGGTCTTGATCATATACTTTCCAAAAGTATATATCAAACCTACAAATTCAGTCAAGCTTCCAAAGCGAGACGACCGTGCGCACGGAATTTGATTCTTCCCAATATCTCATGAGTGAGCTCATGTCTTCCGGTTCAGTAACTGAACCTGTATGATCCCTTTGAGAGATCGTATTACTCATATGCCCTTATATGCACACCAGCGCGCCGGTGTATAGACCTTGATTAGGTCATCAACCTATTGGTCTGCCAAATGTACATACTTAGACATATAGCAACACATCTGTCTCTGGTCAGAGGATGCGTGCCTATATCATGACAGCATACGATATAGGACTTCAGTTATCTCGATCTCGTTAAGTCAACTCTTTGACCTAACTAATCTGACACCTCCGAATCTCTATTCCTATGCAGAGGACCTGCATCAAGAGGTCGGTCAGATATCAGCCTTCAGAGATAAGGATTGCCTTCTCCTACTCAGGCTGGAGATCATCTCTTAACAATCATCTGACGGTGCTTGATGAGTCCTCAATCTAACTCTTTAGATATTCATCTAAGCACCAGCCTCTATGATTCAATAATTGAATCAACAGCTGTATGATCGTTAAGATGGCCATGGTACATAACCCTAATTGTACTAAGGGACCTATTATGCAAATTATTCATTCTTCATTTCAGATTAAGGAGTGAATTGCAATAACATTTATTGCATAATGGCTCGCCGTGGGCTCGCATTTCCAACATAAACTAGGTAACCTGATCTCACAAGAATCGCAATTTTATTATGGTTATTAAATATGGATATGAGTAACCAAGCTTCGTGGATAGTATGTGGTCTTGGTCTGGGTGAGACCTCAAACTATGACTCCAAGGCAAAAAGAATACCTTAGGATTGGGGTGCCTCCGTAGGCATACGTTAGGTTACAATGCATCCTAACTAAGTTCCCAACACGTCCACTTAGCTCCACTTCGCAAATGTACTTCCGATTCACAAATTAGATTCCAACCCGCGAATCATCGCGACAATCCAATCCTCCTTATGCATAGGAGATTCGTGTCCCATCACCAACTTCATTAACCACATTTTCCCCGGAACTCCCCTCTTAGCGTTCCCACTCGGAATACCGACATGTGGCCTACATTGGCCTGTACATGAGTGTTAAATCTAAGTGACAAGCGAAGCACTAGCCGACCAACCATGATTACTTGGCCCACGCTCGAGCACCATGCTAAAGCATGTAAGTGTCGAGGCCAACACCATCAGATTAGCACCTCAGTGTGCCAAGCAACATGTCCCCAACCATCACAGCTACAATAGCAGTTGGTATCGCGGTCATCTAGGCTTCTACCTGAGGCCCCAAGGGTGCATGCCCCTCCTTTGGCGGCACCTACTCCACTAACCACAAGTCATGAATATTGATGTTTGTTCTTCGCTTCTATTGAATATTCGATATTGACCAACGTAATATAAATCTCAACATTCAAGATATGCAAGCAACTCTTATTAGGACCACTATAAGAGGATGCCATGTGTGATGCATGAGTCGGTTAGCATAAATATCAATTCATGAAATGTTTGTTCTTTGGTAACATCCTACTGCAATTCGCTCAGATCTTTAATTCTGAACTATCCATCTCATCTTGGGATGGGTAAGGGATGATCGTCTTTGATCCCCTTGTACATTCAACTATGAAACACGTGTTTGAACTCATACTTATTTGAGACCATGTCGCAGCTTATACATTTGACCTGAGATTTGGGGATGACCACAAATGTATGTAGCACGAGCGTTGTCTCTTGAGTATTGGAATCCAAACTTTTCATCAAGCTCTTTACGGAATGACTAGCAAACTGGAGACATGTCTCTCAATTGGATAGAGTAATAGGTCTGATTTGGAGTTGTTTATAGATGCCCCATGTTCCAGAATATTGATGTGTTTCTAAGAATAAATTCATATAAACCAGTCACTTTATTCCAGGTAACGCTCCTATAACATCTTGATGCGGTTTTAGTTATAGATTGGGACTTGGATATCGTTACGGTTCTAAGTATGAATTCATATAATCAAGCTTGATCATACACATGTAAACAATTAAAATCCATTGCTAAAAGCCAAATATGGGTAAGCCACATCCTGCAAAAATCTGGAGAGAATGCTGAAGGGAATATCAACACGTGGATCTACTGGTTTGGGATTTGCACTCAAGAGTACAAACGCTGAGTATAATCTTGTAAGTTCACTGTAGTAATACATAGCTACATCAAACACAACATGCACAACCGACTTATTTATTCTTGACTCAACATCACGATTATCTCATTTTATACTAATATCCGTTGACTTGATGTCTCATGATCAAAATAAACCCCCCAAAAAAAGAAACGTTAATGCCAACACTTCCGTAGACTTGATGGCTCAACACTTCCTATGTCTCCAGGGGCTTGAAACCCCTCCTAATTGGATGGTTATCATAAATGGGATTCACCACTCCCACTTCTGTCTGAAAAGAAACGTCAGACAGAATGGGAGATCTCATGGAGATCTATCTTTTATTTCTTTTGTTGTAAACGAAATTAGGCATGGACAACTCTGGTTGTAGGATTCCGTTCAACACGGAAGTGCATAAATGAAACTTTACATCCGAAGCATTATCCACCATGAAGGAAAAAGAATGAATTTTAATGGGAGCTTAATAGAAAATGGCACCAGATCGACTCCTGCTCTGTCTCAAGTCGTAGAGATAAATCTTGATCGTGTCTCTTCACAATTGGTTAGATATTGGGCAGTAAGGAGAGCATGCATTAAGAGTAAATGAATGAGATTGGGTTTACTAGATTGAAATCACAACATAATCCATGCCACAAAATTACAAAGGCTCTAAAGGAGCAAATATATAAATCGAAATCGAGTGGAAGTCGCAGCAAGCAGAGGAGACATCGTACCTTCTCTACGCAAGCACGGCTTCGGGTCGTCGATCCGAGGTGTTCTGGCAACCCTAGGTGAAGGAGAGGGAAGAGGGATGGAGGAGGGAAGGACTAGAGGTCGAAGGAAGGGTGACTTGGGCGTTTTGGGCGAGGAAGGTCAATTTGAGGGTTTTTGTGTGAAGGGGGTATCTTGGTTCGGATCATGGTTCGGGTCTGGAATGGACCTGGACCCCGGCTCACTAAATTGACAATAACTTGAGCTCCTGAAGTCGGATTTTTGCATTCTTGGACTCGTTGGAAAGCTATCGACGAGCCCTATGCAATGGACTCATTACTCGATTTTTTTATCACTATACAAGCACATATTTTGCAATTAAGTCCAGACCCAGTCAATTGGCCACGTGGCACGCCTTGGGGCAGCCACGTAGCGATGAAATTAATTAAAATTAAGAATTAAAATTAAATACTTATAATAAATATAACTAATTAAATAAATAATTAAATAATATAAGATAAATAAAATAAAAGGACATGTTGCAGCTTTAGGAGCTATCATGTTTCACTCCTAGAAAATTAAAAAATTAAATGTAAAGAAAAATAAAAAAGAAATAACAAAATGTGTCAAATCAAAAAGTGGCCGACATGAAAGTCGCCCTCTCAATGAGATTTACAACTTTTGTGAAGGATTGAAAATCAAAATAAATCATCTGTACAGAAAGTATTTTTGGGGGTATTCTATAGGTTTAAAATACTACATTTTGTCTGTTGTAAAATTTTTTGATATATTTAAATAAGATATAAATCAACATAAAAATCAGAGAAAATATAAAATAAATATTTACAACTTAATTTATTTTTCGAATTTTTATTAAATAAAAAATAAATAGATTAAATAAATAAATAAAGGGACATATGTAGAATATACAACTAGGTCCCAAAACTCATATTTTGCAAACGAGCTCCGATTTTAATGAAACCACATTCTTTGGATAGATAATTTTCTAACTTGAACTTTAAAAGTGAGTTGATGAATTTGGAGTTAATAAGAAGTGGGAATGTGACCGGAAAGTGGACTTTGCAACCTTTTCTCTTCAAGATCGAGGAGTATTTATTGAAGGTGGAATTTAATTTATACTTTCATATTTTTATATACATTTTTACACACAACTTAGAAAAAATTTATCTTAAAAGGAGTTGATATGGAATTATTAAAAAAGAAGAAGTTTGGGCTATTTACAACTGAATAACTCCTTTATTTTATGGCTTCCTTTATTAATATTTTTTGTATTTTTAATTCCTCTTTGAGACCAAAATATATACAATATATACACCAATGAATCCCTATTGGATCTCATTATTCTCTATTTTTACACTCGATTAATAAGAACCTCATGAAAAATCTTCATTAATTCTGCATCCTTGACAAATAAGCCCAACAACTATAATTAACATATTGTCTATATATATTCTGGCCCTATTTATTGTATTTACTTACTAACATTTTATATATTAAAAATAGCTAAAATCAAGTTAATTTTTGTAGATATTTATCTTGGCTTAAAAAAGAAATAAAAAATATAAAAAATTACAAACTAATTAAAATTAAATGTTTTAAGCCTTAAAAATGCTTGCAAAAATACTCTTTGTGCGAGTGAATTCTTTTTGCTTTTTGACCAACACGAAACTTGTGGATCTCATCGAGATCTATAAATTTAAAGTTTTGACTTTTTACTTTAGCCTTATACTATTTATTTTTTACTTTTCTTTATTTTTAATATTTTTGAGTTTTCTAGTTGGGCCACATGGTGCCTTTTGGGCCGCCCATGGGGCCCCTTCCTGGCACTCCACTCGGCCTTTTTCTTGGCCTTTGGATCACTCTCTCGCCTGCATCTTGAACCTCCATCCATGTTCTCTCCTTAGCCCTCCAATTTGATCCCAAATCAGATCCAAACCACTCATACTCGCAACCATTGGAGCCACTGAACGCCGTATCATCTTAGGGCTACGCATCTCCCACATCAACCCTTCTCTAATAGCCCTCAGATCTCGCTCCTTATCCATCCTAGCTGTTCCCCAGCCACTAGATCTAATATGATCGATCATATCTTATCCCCTCATTTGTGTCCTCATTTTGGTCGTTGGATCACAAGATTGAACGGCTTCGCCTCATCCTCCTCCTCTAAACGCCTCCCCCTCTGCATTTACATTTCTCTCCACCTCCTCCCCCTTCCATTTTTGAAGGTCACATCAGCCACCTTCTCCACAACCTAACGGCTCCTCCCGATATCTTCGAGATCCAATTTCCTCACATAACCCCCATCCTTCATTCCCAATCTTCTAGGTCCATTAATCAGGTGGGTAAACCTATGCCACCTCCACAGAAATGGTCGGAGCTCCTCCTATAAATACCCCTGTCCGCTGCACTTCTCCGTCATCCACCATTCTAAGGGTGAAGGCCCATTTTCCTTCGCCCCTCTGCTGACAGTGAAGGAGCGATTAGTCAAGGTGACGATGACATCCTTCCCAGGTGATGACCCACGGTGCCGACCATCGTGCATTGGTCGCTAGTGGCCAATCAAGCTCCGAGGCCCGGCTGACCTCGTTGTGTGATGACCCTGGGCTTACACAGAAGCCCAACCTAAGTCGCATCCTCTGCCAGTTATCCATCTCCGATCAAGTACTCTCCCTCCTCTCTTTTTCCTTTATGTCCGCCCTTTATTCCGATATAAACAAATGACCTTGTCATTCACCAACCATCCTATCCAATCATCCTCTCCTCTCCTCCGCAGCCTCAATCACTTTGCCTCTTTCCTTCGTCTCTACGATGGAGGAACCCATTTGGACCACCCCTTCTCCGCCCCAATGAGGCCCTCATTCCACTCCCTCTCTCTCTCACAACTCACTCACGCACATACTCCGGCTATTCCTAACTCTTTTTGTAGACATCACTTCAATGGCTAGAGCTACACTCCTCACTCTGATCTAGAGTTTCCCCTCCAGCGAGCTCACATCACCATGTCACCTCAGACCTCCCCGAAGCTCCTTCATCCGACCAACCCATTCGTGAGGCCTCCCAGTAGTCTTTCTCGAGCATCATGCATGTGTATGGAGGTCGGAGAAGGAAGACTCCCCATGCCGGAGATCTGTTCTTGTTGTCACCATAGCGGTCGTGGTAGAGAAGCAGATTCCGTTAGATGCACCCTCGACGGCAGTGATCTAACGGTTCAGAGAGAACCACGTTGCTCCGATACATACCAATAGGGTTGATGAACCGAGCCATCTTCCAAAGCAGCAACCAAACCACCGGCATGTTCATGTGCCTTCGAAGTTGCATCACCTCCCAAGCATAGCTCACGCGCGTGCCACACAAGTGCGGGTTGGGTAATTGCACATATACCCTTAGCCTTATCCAAAATTACATCAAGGTCCCACGCACCTGCCTCACGTGCGTGGTTGGGAATTTTGCACAAAGGCCATACCAATTTAATAAATTAAAAAGGCCCCTATCAGTAAAGGGAAAATTTCGTTGAGGCCTAGTTGGTTTTTGCTATTTGCAAATTGGTCCCTCTAGGGACCTACTTGTAATATGTAGCTTTATTTTCTCATGCATTTTTATTATAATTATGCCACTAACACTTTTTCATTCATATCTTGAGCATTTTAACTCCAAATCATATGATTTCAATTTCATTTTGAAGCTTGTTTTATCACCAATCTTATGGCATGTTTAATTTCTTGATTTGATGCTGAACGATAGTTGCTAATTTTTGGATGATAAATAGTGCCTCTTGCTCATTATTTAAGTGCCATGTTTAGCCTTTGTGCTTAATTTGCCTTTGAAATTGAACTTTAATTTTCTTGCTCATTAATTTGATATCTGTGGGGGCATATTTGCACATTATTGTCTACATCTTTATATTTTGCATTTCATCATGTATTGTGTTCATCTCATCGTATCATTGCATCTAAAAATCAAATAAAAATTACACGCATCACTTGTCTTTGCATTGTTTTATCTGCATTGGATCATATCTGTATAAAGACCCAGGCCTATGAGAATAATCACTCAAGAATTAAATGATAAATTTTGATAAATAGACGAAGAGGCTTGTATCCCTGTGTTGGACCTTGGTATTCTTGCCTAGTAAATTAACTTTTACATATTCGAAAGTTTGGTTTTTTGTGAGCCATTTTTACTACATATACTACGATAAAACACGAATATTAATGTGGTGAAAATGCACTTCATCAAATGGATGTATACTTACAACCATACTGGCTGGAAGTAGATGCAACTATTCATATGAGCTTGGGCCAGCCATTTTCTCTTTTAAGAATTAAAAAAATCTGAAAAATAAAAATTCATAAAAATTTGCAAAAGATAAAAATCACAAAAAATCACTAATCAAGGATTTGGCGTATTCCTAACACATTCACTCACACAAGGCTTGAGGATTTGAAGGCACTGGATTCTGAGATCTTGAGAGTCTGAGTTTACTAGCCTTAGTCATCAGGGTTTTGCAACTTGATAATCCACACCTCCCTAGTTTGAAAGATTTGAGTGCTATATTGCACTCTTCATCTCTACCTTCTAAAGAATATAATCAACACGTCACTTTCACAAATTCATGATTGTTGAGATGAGTTGAGTTATGATGAGTCCAAGAATACCCTATTTAGTTTGCGTGAATTAATCTTTAATATGTTTCATTGTAGGCGGGAATTCAGAATCGATCAAGAAATAACCACAAGAATTTTATTCAATTTTTATTCGAAGTGGTTTAATGCTTATTTTACTTGGGCAAGTCCCAAGGTCGAACTCAAGGAAGCACATGAACAACCTAGAATTTTGTTTATCAAAGTTCGTGCACGGTTTTTAAGACAATATTTTTTTGTTATTTTTAATGCAATTTTGGAATGAAAAATGCAAATTAGGCCAATTTTAGGGACTAAAAAGTGAAGAGTAATCAAATGATGTACGGAAAATATAAAACTTGACCGAGATGTAAAATATGGTGAAATGAATGCATTGTAATTGTTTTGGAATTTTTGTATGCAAGATAAATATTTTATGAATTTATGAATGCAAACACAATGAATTTCAATAATTTATTATAATAAATATTAAACCTAATTATTTTCAAGGGATAAAATTATCCAAGATCTATCACTAGGTGGTCGATCTCAGAAAAATCCTAGACCTTAAAAATATAAGTTTTAATACCTATTAAAAATAAAAGATTGAAATATTTAAAATGATTTTTACAGAACAAACCATGCATGCAAATACAATTCTTTTTGGACCCAAAGTGAAATACAAGTAATTCTATAATTCATGATTTTCAGCAATTTTCAGAACTATGGTTAATTAATTATGAATTTTGAAGCACAAGATGGGCAAAATATGTCAATTTTCGCAAGAACAATTATTATTAATTAATCACAGAAAATAAAAATATCACAAATGTTCCATAATGTAGAGAATTAAGTGATAAACATTATGCATTTTTTTAATAAATAAAATTGCAATGTAGAGGTTTAAAATAAATGGGGAACACATGGGTCTGTTTGCAAAATTATAACAATTAAATAAAAGAGTAAATGCAAGAAAAAGGGACTAAAGTGTAATTACCATACCCCTAGGGGTATTTCTGCAATTTGCTAGAGGATCACGTGCGCAGCACGTGACCTCTGGTGGCAGGATGAGTCTGTGATTTGGCGAGAGTCGGGGGGGGGGGGGTGTTTGCAATATTCCCACCCCATGCACATGTGGTCACATAAGGGGGCTTCCTTTTGCAGTGGTCTCTCCACATGTGTGCGACACGTGGGAGAGCCTCGGGCCTCCCGCCTGGTGATTCGCGGCTGGCGGAGGTGGATCTTCTAGAGCGGAGGTGGCTGGCCGTCGATGAAAGTGCAGACTGGTGTCTGCGGTGAAGTCGCGGAGCTTGGTGGAGGTAGCTCTGTTGAAAGGCGGAGGAAGCGTACGACAATCATACGTGGCTGAAGTAGCAGAGGAGCTTCTGGACTGTGGAGGAACCTTCGTAAGGTAGTGGTTGTCATTGCGATGTTGGTGAAGTCCGGAGAAGCTAAGGTGGAGGCGGACGGTGCAGAAGCTTCGAAGGCGGTTGAAGTTGAAGTGGTGGTGGTAACGATGGAGTCGAAGGCATTGCAACGGGAAGAGATTGTCGAGTAAGGGGAGCCCTCCCCGTTCGTTGATGAAGATGCTGTAAGGATGGCTCGTTCTTACTACTGGCGAGCAAAGGTGGATCGAGTAATGGTTGAGTAGCACAGTTGTTGGAGACGCAGGCGTGGTAGAACGTCGCGGAGGCAGAGTACAACGTTGGTGGAGCGGGGATGAGGTTGTGGACGAGCGTCATTGGTAGTGGGCTCTACGGAGAAGATCCGAAGCAAGGCAGTAGTGGTGGAAGGGAGCCGCGTTGCAGCAAGGCCAACGACCTTGAATCTCGCTGTAGGTGAAGGGCCTCCAGGCTGTCACCACTGGAGGTAACCTTAGGGACTAGGGCTTATTAGCGGATTGGGATCAAGGATGGCCGGCGATGTTCCTTCATAGTAGAGGGTGAGGGGGCTAGAGATGGCAGGTGATCGTGAACGACGGGGATCACGTTTCGACGAGGATCTTATTTGAGGGGTGGCGATGCAATTTTAGGGTGACGGTGGCTCATTGGGAGGATGACGTAATGAGAATCGAGGGGAGATCTGGTGATGGAGGCGCGACCTGCACCGTAGATGGAAGGTGGCACGAGATACACGGGTGCGACCAGAGAAAATCATGGAGGATGACGAATCGCGGGTGGCGCCGCCTCTCGATTAGGAAAGGAGAGGAAGTGACGAACTCTGAGCCGTCAGATCGACCAAGATCGGACGGTCCCAAATGTGCCACATGGCAAAGATTTATTTATATTTTATTATTATTATTATTTAGGTAATTTTTATAAAAATGAATTTAAAACTTCAAAAAATGGGTGACACATGGCAACGCCAGGAGCGGCCACGTGTCAGCCCCACAAAAATCAAAAAATAAATACAAATAAAAATCTGGAATAAATAGCAAATGACCTCAGATCAAAAAATATTCTTCATGAAAGTTATTCGTCTTGATGACATCTACAACTTTAATGAAAATACCAAAACCAAAATTGATCATTTGCACAAAGTGATATTTTTGGGGTATCCCATGTACATAGAACACCTTGATTTTTGAGCTTTATAATTTTTTTATCGTTTTTAAACCAGATAAAAATCTGGAAAAATATGATAAAATCAAAGATAAATACTTACACATTAATCTGTTTTTTTGGATTTTTATTAATTAAGAAAAAAGGAATAAAATAAAATACGAAAAGACAATTTTTGTATAGACTGTTAGTGAGGACTCGGGGTCAGTTAGTTTCTTTGATTTCAAGCTCAGTTTGGATTTGGTTTTTGGTTCATTTTATTGAAACTTTTATGAAAGAAAACAAATGAAAAAGAAATAAAATGAGTCAATTATGTACATCAAATAATAGGTAAAAACTACTAAAATACAAAATGTACAAAAGAGGCCCAAAATCCAACTTTCACATATGAGCTCAGATTCACTTGAACTTGATCTTGTTTTGAAGGTATTTTAATGTACATTAGTTCAAAAGTAAGTAGGATCAAAACATACACTAGATGAGGAAGATATTGTGGTTTTAGTCCGATAATCCTAGAATTAGGGTTTGGGTTTTTGGTCCATTTATTCCAGTTAGTGATTTTATTGTATTATTTATTTATTTTTGTTAGTAATAGTCATTTGGAGTTAGAATTAATTAGTTAAAAATTAGGGAAGTTAGGCTATTTTACAGGTCTTTTTGGCTGAGATTTTTGGCTTCTTATTTTGTGCAATAATGAGTGATAAAATGTAATTATTATCAAAACATGCATGAATGCTAATTATGCAATATAAATGAAGGAATGCCAAAGAATTTTAGGGATTTGATCTTAATTCATGACTTTTAGAGTGATGAATATGAGATTCATCAAGTTATCACTTGAGGCATTGAGACTGGTGATTTGAGTCTAGACTCGATTTAATGATGCTCGAGGATGGGATAAAGTTAATGAAGTCTTCAAGAAACATGAGTGGTGTCTGCAAAACCCTATCCAATATTGAATAAGTTCACATGTTATCGTTTAATATTGACCTATGTGCCAGGGAGTGATGAATCCTAATTTAATTATTGATCAATGTGCACCAATTTAAATATGTACAAAAAGAGAGTCTGATAATTAGAGAAGTTGGATTCCTTTTGACTAGAGCTTGGTTGAGCCCAAAATTTTAGGATAACTCAAATTGAGGATCTTCGATAAATTGGGCCTTGAAGAATTTCGCATGCGCCGTCAGGAAATAATCCAACTCCTTCATTCTTTAGATGCTCGCGGATGAGCACAATTTAGGTATTGGGACATGATGAATCCCTACTAGATCATCATAATTCTCTATTTTTATCCTTAGTTAATAAGAACCTCATGAGAAATCTTCATTAATTCCACATCTTTGACAAATAAACCCAACACCTATAATTAACATGTTTTATGTGTATATTCCGACCTTTATTTTATTTACTTACTAACATATTCTACTAAAAATCACTAAAAATTAGGTTAATTTTTGTAGATATTTATATTGGCTTAAAAAATAAATAAAAAAGTACAAAAAATCACAAATTGGTTTAAATTAAGTGTTTTTAAGTCATTAAAAATACTTATAAAAATTCATCTTTGTGCAAACAACTTCTTTTATCTTTTTAACCAAATAAAACTTGTATATCTCATCCTTTTTAACCAAATAAAACTTGTATATCTCATCGAGATCTACAACTTTCATGTTTTGATTTTTTCCTAATTCAGACTCATACTATTTCTTTTTGACTTCTCTTTATTTTTGGTTTTTTTTTGAATTTTCTGGTTGGGCCACGTGGCACCCTCTGGACCGCCCACGTGGCCACTTCCTGGAACTCTACCCGGCCTTCTTCTTGGCCATTGGATCTCCTTCTCCCGCCTATATCTTGAACATCCATCCGCGCTCTCTCCTTAGCCCTCTGATCTGATCCCAGATTAGATCCAAGCCACTCACACCCCCAATCATTAGAGCCATTGGATGGCACATCATCTTAGGGCTACACATCTCCCATGTCACCCCTTTTCTAATATCCCTCAAATCTTGATCCTTATCCATCCTAGCCGTTCACTCATGCTTGTTCTCCAGCCACTAGATCTGATCTGATCGATCAGATCGTTCACGCCCTCATCTGGGTCGTTGGATCATAATATCCAACGGCTTCACCTCATCTTCCTCCTCCAAATGCCTCCCCCTCTATCGTTACACCTCGTTCCACCTCCTCCCCCTTCCATTTTTGGAGGTCAAATCATCTGCCTTCTCCATAACCTAACAACTCCTCCTCATAGCTCTGACATCCAACTTCCTAACTTAACCCTCCATCCTTCAATCTTGATCTTCTAGGGCCATTAATCAGGCGGGTAAACCTACGCCACCTCTACCGAAATAGTCAGAGCTCGTCCTACAAATAACCCCCCTTCACCGCACTTCTCCCTCGTCCACCATTCTAATGGTGAAGGCCCATCTTCCATGCCCCTCCACTGACAACAAAGGAGCGATTAGTCGAGGCGACGATGACCTCCTTCCCAGGTGATGACCCATGATGTCGACTGCCGTGCATTGGCTGCTAGCGACCAATCAAGCTCTGAGGCTCAACTGACCTTGCTGGGCGATGACCTTGGGCTTCCACAGAAGCCCTACCCAGGCCGCATCCTCTGCTAATTATCCGTCTCCGATCTGGTACTCTCCCTCCTCTCTTTTTCATTTATTTCATCCTTTATTCCAACACACATGAATAATCCCACCATTCACCAACCATCATACAACCTCCACCACATGTCCTCCGTCTTGGTCGTACCCTCTGATTATCCTCTCCTCTCCTATGCAGCCTCAATCACTCCACCTCTTTCCTCTATCTCTACAGTAGAGGAGCCCATTTGGGCCACTCCTTCTCCACCCCGATCAGGCCCGTTCCACTCCCTCTTGCTCACAACTCACTCATGCACACATGATTTAACTATTCCTAACTTTATTTGCAGGCATATCTTCATTGGTTGGAGCTACACACCTTGCTCCGATCTAGAGCTTCCCCTCCGACGAGCTCACATCATCATGTCACCTCAGACCTCCCTGAAGCTTATTCATTTGACCAGCTACTTTCCGAGGTCTCCAGCAATCTTTCTCAAGCATTAGGCATGCATATGGAGGTCGGAGAAGAAAGAATCCCCTCGTCGGAGACCTATTCTTTTCGCCCACCATAGCAACAGTGGTAGAGAAGCAGATGCTGTTAGATGCACCCTCGACGGCGATGATGCATCATTTTAGAGAGAGACACGTTGCACCAATACATACCAATAAGGTAGGTGAACCGAGCCATCTTCCGAAGTAGTAACCAAACCACCTACATGTGCCACGTGCCTCCGAAGCTGCATCGCCTCCTGAGCCTAGCCCGCGCGCATGCCCCGCAAGTGTGGGATGGGTAATTTGTAGAGATATTACTAGCCTTATCCAAAATTACATCGAGGTCCCGAATGCGTGCCTCATGTGCGTGCCTTGGAATTTTGCATAAAGGCCCTGATGATTTAATAAATTACAAAAGGCCCCTATATGCAAAGGGAAAATTTCGCCGAGGCACTAGTTTTTGCTATTTGCAAATAGGTCCCTATAGGGACATATTTGTAGTATTTAGCATTATTTTATCATGCATTTTTATTACAATTATACCCCTAACATTGTTTCATCCATATCTTGAGCATTTTAACTCCAAATCACATGACTTCAATTTCACTTTGAAGCTTGTTTCATCATCTATCTCATGACATATTTAATTTCTTGATTTGACACTGAATTATAGTTGTTAATTTTTGGATGACGAATATTGTCTCTTGCTCCATATTTAAGCACCATGATTTAGTTTTTGTGCTTAATTTACCTCTAAAATTGAACTTTAATTTTCTTGCTCATTAAGTCGATATCTGTAGGGCATATTTGCACGTTATTGTCTGCATCTTTATATTTTGCATTTCATCATGTATTGTGTTCATCTCATTGTCTCATTACATCTAAAAATCAAATAAAAATTTCATGCATCATTTCTCTTTGCATTGTTTTATCTGCATTGCATATCACATTTATATGAAGCTCTAGGTCTATGAGAATAATCACTCAAGAACTAAACGATAATTTTTTTATTGATGAAGAGGCTCGTGTCCCTGTGTTCGACCTTGGTATACTTGCCAAATAAATTAACTTCCACATATTTGAAAGTGTGGTTTTTGCTGAACTATTTTTACCTCCTATTCTACGATAAAACATGATTATTAATATGGCGAAAACACGCTTCATCATACACTTAATTAGGTTATTTAATTACATAAAGGTATGAGTTAATTTTTAGTAATTATGTACAAATTTTATTGAATAGTTTAAATAAAGAGGATAATGAACGATAAAATAAGATGATGAATCATTGATTCATCACTGGGCTCTAATCAACCAAGCCATTCATAGTGTGATTCTCTCCTACACTCTAAAAGCTTCCCTGGTCACTTGCAAAGATTCATGGACTTCAAAAGACTAGGTGGAATAAGGAGGAGGATCAAGGAGTTTACCAGAGTTCTATATCCATCACCGTAGATGGGCTAAAGACAGAGGAGAAAGGAGCAACATATACCAAAGACCTATCAATTTGATGGTCTAGATCCCTCCTCTGAGCCAACCCATGGATCCTCTAGCCTCGATGGGATGATGGATCCTTAATTCATTAATGTTTTTGTCACATTTTGTATTAAAACCCTTAACAACTACATGTAAGTATACACTAATATTCAGGGTTTAGGTGTAAAGCATGAGTGCAAGAGTAAACTAGAAATTATTACTCTTATCCACACTTAGGTGTAAAGTCATACAATTTGAAAAATCAATCAATTCTTACGTTAGAACTATCTACTTAGGATTATAGTTTTCATTATTTTTTGCTTGCATTATAATTATGTTTAAAATTCTATGCGGATCACCTGCATGTAGAGCATTGGAGCCATGTATGATTTCTATCTTTGCATGCATCATGCTTTCAGGTTGCATTATGTGATTCTCACTCTATGTGACATATTATCATCAAAAAAAGGAAAACCGATCTCCCATTAGCTTTGTTGAAAAAATACCAAAAAAGTGAAAACTATAAAATAAAAAAATATTTTTCTTTTGAAACTTCAACCAATAAAATAATTGGACATAATTTCTTTGGGGGATCAATCTCCTCATTGTTGTAGGTACACTACAAATGTAAGAGGATGTGGACGTACATGCTAAGGATTAGAGACAAAACCCTAGACTTTTTCCCTAAGACTCCGAGTACTGACCCTCGGTACGTAGGAGATGCAAGAACTTGCCTTCGACCATAGCAGTCATTTTGGTGTGCTCCTCTTTACATCCCTCTTTGGTCCTGATATAACCCGACAGTTTGGGAAGATGATCTATTAATTGGGGGGAGGGGTGTAAAGATGTATGCCACGTAACGAGGCAACTCACTCTATGTGGTTTTTTAACATAATTGTTTGATCACTTAACTTTAATACTGAAAATATTAACGACTAAACTCTACGATCATCACCGTGTGAAGTTTGTGAATTGGGTGTTGCTATTGTGTTTGTTTATGGTGTGTGTATAACTCTACAATTGGCATGCCTTTGTTCCATCTCTTGTATTGATATCGTGCTCATATCTCTTATCTTTTGGCATCGAACATAACGTGTCGACGGTCTTTACACTCAGACTTTATGAGTTGTCTCACTCCACTGTGATACACATGTCTTCACGGATTCGGGATGACCCTCTTCCTGAGTCAGTTTCACCTTTCAAGCATGTCAATCAACAACTAACTCACAACTATGATTATATAATAAATACAAGTGAGGTACGATTCATTGTACGCTATAAATAAGTATGTATAATAGGCAAGTGTAGGGGTTGAACCACAAAGGAGCTATAGAAATCATTACGAAAATTGACAATCAAACATAAAATCAATAAATGTTTTTGTGTGTTTTATAGGGGGTTTTCTAATTTTTGGTGGGTTTTAATTAAATTATTTCTTGGTTTTTTAATACATATATTCGAATTATATATTTTTTCTGAATTTTATTTTCTTTTTCTTTTAATGTGTAATAAGTATATATAATAATATATATAAGAGTAATATTGTATATGTGATAAATATATAATATATATAAAAAATCAGGAAAATACAAATAGTATAGTCTTTTTTAGGATTTTTAAAATATATTTAAAGTAATAGATGTAATAATTAGTAATAATAATATTAAATGTAATATATATACTATATAGAGTTGTATATTTCCAGATTATAGATATATATTCTCAAAATTTTTGAAATAAAATGTTTTTGTTTTCTTTATAATTTTATTTATTTTTATGGATTCTTTTGCATTTTATGTATTTTTAATTTATTAAAAATGTCAAAATAGTGACTTATAATAATAGGCCTAAATGTTTTAGAATTTAAAAAAAATAAATATCTCAAAAAATCCCAAAATTATTTTAGTATATAATGTATAATATAAGAAAAAATTAAAAAATAAAAATAAATAATTTTGGACTTTTATATAATTTTATTGATTTTATAAGGTTTTGTGATTTTTAATTTTTAAGAGTTTTAGAAAGTATTTATCAAAAATAAAAACATAGAAAATCAAATATGCATAAATAAATAAATACATATGATTTTTATGGAATTTTTCAAAATATTTTTATAATTTTTATGGATTTTTAAATACAGAATAAGGAAAATGCACTATCTCTGTATTTCTATGCATATAAAAAAAATTTAATTACTTTATAAAAATATTTGTGGTATATTATGGTTCTAGGCACTTAAGATATTTTCATATAATTTTTAGATGCAAAATGCTATTTTTAATAATGAAAATACAAGAAATAAAATTAAAAGTGCTGACAGGGACCTAAATGCAATTTAAATAGACCTTAAATGTATTCTAGAACACCCTATAGAAGTTCAGGGGTATACATGTAAAAACCCCAAATATATCAATATTAAATGCACTAGCAAGGGTATTTTTGCATTATCCAAAAAGTTGCAGGTCCTAATTGTAATTTTCTACAAAAATATTACACTTATATTTACAATTTTGGACCAAACTATAACACAATCTTAGAGGGGTGTCCTCACAAAGTACCCATTCCCCTCACGTGCATATGCACTTGAGGTTATGTGGATTGGACTATAGTGCAAATATGAAAAGTTTAGGGTGCTAACAGTAACAATTATAAAAATATTTAAATCACAATTAGAAGTTTATGGATCAAAAGGAAAATACAAAAAATGGGTGGAGAATATGAAATATACACCATTAGGCATTGATGGACGATAGATGTAGTGTCACTTATACACATAGCACACAACGGATGGTCAACGACGCTTTGCCGATGAAGGGTGGAGATTAGACCTTGCCAGCAGATCTGATGGTTGGGCTTGGCTAGATTGGACGACAGCTGCTGCATTTGGGGATGTCTCTTTGATCTGACGGTTGAGAGCACAATTGGAAGAACATGGAAGAACGCTCAACTGGGCGAGCTTTGATCCGTGCTCCTGCTCAACTCTGACCACCTATGTGGCTCCCATGTGTCTCAAAATGAAGCTGATGATCCTCAACATCGGCTGGGATGCTCAGAAAGGTCTGGGACCCATTGATAGAGTCTTGGAGGGCTTGGGAAGGCAGAGCTCCTAGGATACCTCTGGATGAACAAAAATCAACCCAACTTAGGTCCTCAAGTGCCAAATTTTGTAAGGTTATCTTACAAAAAAAGAGACATAGGTCCTTAGCTGATTTGGGGGCGAAATAGAATGGATATGCGGCGAGACAGAGCTCTCTAACGAATAGCATAGGAGGAGAGCTTGATCTCTTGATCTGTGCAAGATCAGGGGGAACGTAGGGGTGCCAGATATGTAGAAGCATGCGGGGAAGGAAATGGGATGGTTAAGGAGGCAAGAGGGCAACATGAGGACAACGAACAAAAGCTGGAGCTCAAAGCTCCGACGAACTACAATTTTCGTATTTTACGAAATAAAAGATGAAATCAAGCCCAATAAAAGGCTACACTATCCTATCGCTACTGCTAAGAATCGAAAGAGAAAGAAAAGAGCTGCTCGGACTTGGGAACTAGGGAGCAGAAGACTTTGCTTGAGAAGACTGACAAGGCTTGGATCTCGCCTCTCCGCCTCCTTCTCCATGCCTAAATCTCAGGAAATGCATCCACTGTCACTAGGGACACTTCAGATGAAGAGAAAAGATGACACAGATGGGTCAAGATGTATTAAAAGGTAAAAATGGGTGAAGGGCATTATTTATAAACAAGCTGGACAACATCTTAAAACCTGGGGTTTTCACGCTAAATAAGCACGATTGACTGATCAAACGGTAGGGCGTGATAGCGGGATGTGATGACAAGATTTTTCATGAAGGAATCGAATCACATTGGGCAGTGTATCATAGAAGAAAAAAATGAGAAAGAGAGGGGTTTGACTATGACATATACCCTAAGGCTAGGCAATGATAGTTGACCCGATATCAACTATTATCGAGCCTTGATTGGTCCATCGCATCCACAAAAGGACAAAATATGGAATAAATCTCTTCTTAAATAATTTAAAATATAATAAATAATTTTATTATTTTTGTTAAAAAAGAAAAATATTTGTTATTTTATGCAGTATTTTATTTTAATTTTCATTTATTTTTGCAAGTTAATTTATTAGGTGTCTATGTTTACATGTATAAATATATGTATATTTACCTATATATATGATATTTTTTATTTCACATTTTATATTTTATTATTTATATATATATATATTATTTATTTATAACTTATTTAATTATATATGTGTATATTTTTATTTTATTTTTTGAACTTAATTATTTACTTAAATAGTTATATACATGTATATTATTAGTATAATTTACCTATATATCGAAATATATTATTTATTATATTTTATTTTGATGGTTTTATTTTATTTTAATTATGTAAATATATTTTGAATACTATTTACAAATATATAAAAAATATAAGAAACTGAAAAATATAATTAATAAATAAATTGATTTATTTATACAAATATATTACACAATGAGGACCCAAAAGCCAACTTTTGCATTTTTATACCAAATTAAATGAAACCATAGTCATTAAATAGATAATTTAAGTTTATGAACAATAAAGGTGAGTTTGATGAAGTTTGAGTTCGTATGGAGAAGATACATGTCTGTAAAGTTTTCTTTGTAGCTTTTTATTCTCTATGTCCTAAGCATTATGTGCATTATTTGTGAATGAAATAAACTTGTATTTTTCTTTGTATTTTTATGTACGATGTTCATATTCAAATTTTATTGATTTGAGGTATAAAACTAAGAAAATAAAATATGTCCCGAAGCCCTATTCTTGATGGATTAAACACTTTAATCCTTGTGTAATTTTTGGCCCTTATGTCCCCCTACTTTATTCCGTGTCGACCAAGCCATCTTGATTACTGGGTCTCAGGATTTAGGGTCACTCAATGTCTTTGACACTTCATTCTTTTTCTTTTCTTTCCTTTATTATTTTATTTTAGCGTTAAATACAATATTTTATACCATATTTGTGTATCTATTATTGATTGTTATTTTTCACAAATTAATGCTATATACATTCATTTAACTAGGGATCTAAGGCCAAAATAAAAAATAAAGGTAACGAAATGGAGATTCCTCACTTCCTATACTTGCCATTGCTAGTCGCTAGCAAACACTTATGATAATAAGTGAAGAAAAAGGAAATAAAGAAAAGAAAAAGAAATAAATGGATTGATTTGAACTTTTAAACTTTTCTTCATAAAATCAAAGTTTGGAGCTCAGTCGAACCTTTGGATTTTTGGTTTGGCCGGAACCTCCGTAGGAAGTGGACTTGAAACACAACAACCTATAAGAATCACAAAACTCCACCCAAGTCTCCTCAAAAGCTAGGCCAGAACAAGTCAATGTTATATGTAGTCATTATGACTATGAGTCTATCTTGTACAATATTAGTGATATGTAGCTCCTCTTGGCTGAAACAATAAAGAGATTGTCTTGTCAAACATAGTGACCTTAATTCCAAAATCCAACAATTCTTTCCTCTAGAAGCATGGTATTACCTTCTAAGTTCAAGTGCAATCGGCTCAAGAATAGGAGGTGGAGAAGAGAATGGATGGTAGCCAGTGTAGCTACTTGTCCTGGGATGCTTGACTAATGTAGCCAAGTTATCCAGCTACAGGTTCACATAAATCTTTGACTTCGAGGCACAAGCTTGCTTATCAAATACGCATGTACATTCTTTGACGGGGATTGATTTTTCTTTGATTTTCGACCGTCTATTTTCCTGGAGTTTTTAATTTTGTAATTTGTTTGAATATTATTTATAACAGAATTTACATATGGACTTTTCCTCTTGAGCTAGTAGACTATCCTTATTTTGAAGCATTATTGCAACCCACGTCATTCCGTCCTTGGACCTTATCGCTACTGGATCGTGTCGGAGCATAATGGCCACAAATTGTGACTTTGTATGTTCCATTCTCTTGTATCTCATGCCAACAAATCCATCCCTCTACCACTTCAAATGAGTTGAGAAAGGTGTAAGGTTCATGCGTGCAAGTTAGGTCACCATTGACAAGAGTCATGCATGTGCTTCAAAATATTCTACTTACGCAGTTAAGATGACATCAGAGCCTAGTTTTGTGGTCTTAAAGAATTAAGTCTAGCAGACCCAAAGCACCTCAATTCCAGTTCCTCTAAGGTTCACATGATTATGTGGAGTAAGGTCCCCCAAGCTTCAATCTTCAGATTTTATTTAGACTAGTTCAATTAAAATTGTAATTCCAAAAAATGAAAATTCAAATGCAATGAGGAGAAAATCTTCTTCTGAAGCAATTTTCTGATTTTGAATTTTTTATGGATTTTTGAAAAGTTTTGCATTTTTTTATGATTTTAAGGTATTTTTAAATAAAATTTTGTGAAAAACGTATGTGCAAATATTTACATGGGAGTGTATATGTATTTACAAGAATTAGTGTTGATTTACATTAAAAAATTTCACAAGTTTAGTTAGTTGTTATTTACAAGTGATATATACAAGGGTTGTAAATTTTTTATTACTTTAATATAAAATTCTCAACAATTTGAAAATACTTAACAAACAATATTTATTTTGAAAATAATTTTTACAAGCAATATTTGTAAAGATTTACAAAATTTTGTAATCATTTTACAATGATTTTTCAAATAGTATTATAAAATTTTCAAATATTTTTGCAACCATTTTCCATACTGTTTGCAAATAGATTTTCAAAAATTTTATTCAAATAAATGAAACAAAACTTTTCTAACAAAAAGTTTTTACAAAGGTTAGAAAATAGTTTGCGGAAGTTCTGCAAACAACTTTCAAAAGGTTTTAAAAACGTTTTACAACCATTTTTAAAATCATTTTGCAAAATATTTTCAACCAATTTATTAATCTGTATATACAAAAAATTTAAAGATTTTGAATACCTATTTATACCAATTTATTAATTAAAAACCTCATTCTTATAGTATTTAGCCATATTTTTTGAAAATACGAAAGTATGAGTTATGGATGAAGTATATACACCGTATATATGACCCCCTATACTTAGCTTGAGTTATGTCCTCTTATATCATAGAGAAAAAGGAAGACATAACTCATACTGAGTGTAGAGAAGTCTATACTACAATGGCTAAATAATTAAAGAACGAGAAGTCGACTTTCCCCCTATACTTAGGATTAATTAATCCTAAGTATAACAATATGTATGTAAAATGCAGTAACGGTCAAGGGTGGGAATGAACAAATCAACAACTCGGTATGTCTTCCCTATAATTAGGACAGGAAATCCCTAAGTAAATATATGAAGATCAACAAGAGAGGAGACAGGTGAGGGGACCAATAAACTAATAAAAAAATACGATGTTGTAATGAACACATCGCTCCCCCTAGACTTAGGGTAAGATATCCCTAAGCATAGGCAACGACATGAGTGATGAAATAGAACGATGAATGAAAGCTCGATTGGTCCACCTCCCCTATACTCGGGATAAAGTACATCCTAAGTAAGGTAAACACAAGATCGAGGTGGACGATGGAAATGGGGGATGGAAGGAAGGAAACGGAAATGAATATACAAGGTGTCTATACAATGATCAATAAGGTAGAATCACACCTTCTTGCGTGATCTTTGAGGAATGAATCTAACAAGGTGTAAGTCAATATCGTGATCATCAGCTGACATAGCTCGATTAGGATCGACATGGGGAAGATCCTCAACAGTCTCATAACAAACATGCATGAACTCATCAGTGGAAGTAGTATGGTTAGGTCCGACATGGGAAGTCTCTACTAAATCTTCCCTCCATGATAAGGTGTCTATGGTGTAAATGCTACGAATCTCATCAACACATCGCCACTCACAGGAAGAGGGAACTCCAAGGTCTATGCTTTCCAAGTCTTCCTCCATGAAGAGGAATTCCCGGGTCTCAGTATCATCCATGAAGCAAACATCTCTGATCTCCCGGGCTAGGTCATAGTCCTCAAGGTCGGCTGACACATGTATACTCTCATCAGATGTGGGTCTCTGACTAGAAGTGGGTGCAATGATTATCTCAATTAAAATACTCTCGTTGTCAGAACGAAAGCGTATTTCTCCAGATCCATAATCAATAACAACTTTCACCATGGCGAGAAAAGATTGACCCCAGGATGATTGCAGCATGATCCACAGAGTTGGAGGACTCCATGGGCAATACAACAAATCTACAATGTAGATCATGCCTTGGATCTGTACGATGATGTTTTCAAGAATACCCTTTGACCGCTTTATTGATCCATCAATGAATTAACAAATCATCCTAATTTTCTTGAGATCCCATGGATTGAGTAACTAAACAAGACAGAAGGGTATTATATTAATCTATGCACCATCGTCAAAGAGAGTGTGATCATAATGATGGTTGGAAATGGCACATCTCATGGAGAATGTACTAATGTCCCCTTTTGTATTGGGCATACAGTGGGTGATGGAGTTGGTATTGGCCATGGTAATAATGTGTCGCTTGGGTCTATGCCATCTCTTTCTCTTCTATGCACAAACATTAGGTTCATGGACTTTCCAAGTGGGTCCTCTACAATATCCCCAATAGTTGTCGCTACTTCAGGGTATGTTAACATTTTTTTATATTTTCTATCTCTTCCATACTATGGAAGAGATTAGAATCATCCTCTACACAAGGATGATTAAGAGCAATCTATATAGTGTCATCCTTAATAATCTTCATTGTGTTCAAATGGTGAATTGAGGAGTTGTGTTTGTTTTATTTTGGTGTTGGTTTTGTGAAAGTTTAGTTTTTTATCTTTTCAATTTTAGAGTTAAGTGAGAAGACAATTATTTACATTCTTACAGGTGCAACCACCTAGAGTGATTGTGTTCTAGTAGGCGTAGCACACCTACTAGAACACCAAGACCACTTCGTCTATAGTCAGAGGCAAGTGCTTCAAGTATTAACAAGGTTCGAGAGCCAACTCACACTCTTAAGGCACAAGTCAAGGGATTGGGGCTCTATTCCTTAAGTGTACGTGCCTCGCTTGGTCTGGAGTGTACCTTTGACCAATGAGGGGGTTACTCTCCCTAAAATAATGATTTTCGATTCTTTACAATTGATTTTAGGGTCGAGTAAAATTAACAGTTTCGATTTTATTGGTTATCATTTTGTTGGTCTTTTTGGAGAAAAGAAAACATCTAATGAATTTTCTGATTCCTTTTATTTCCTAAATAAAAGATAGCAGGGGAGGAGATCGGAAAAGTTGATGCATGAAAATCGATGAATGCAAATGCTAGAGATAGGGATGTGTACCTAACTCCAGCAGTCTACATGCAAGATGATCCGCACATAAAATAAAATCTAATTTATATGTGTGCAAACAAGAACCGACCTAGCAAGAACTTCCACTCGGGAGGCACAGATTTATTACTTTGACCAAGTCCAACGATTTATAGGAACATAATTCTTTTAGGTGTATGGACCTAAGTCTACTTAGCTCAACCAAATAAAAATCCTAAAATCTGGGAACTCCAAGCACACAAAATAAAGGAAAATAAAGAGAAATACTCAAAACTTGAGAAAATAAAATAAAAGAAAGGTAGGAAAACTGTGAAAAAAATCAATGAGGCCCCCAAATGAATAATTACTCGGGCAGTGGACCTTAGAGAGTTCAAGTGTCTTAAGAGTCTAATTATTACAATAATTGACAAATCTCTCTCTCTCTCTCAAAAAAAATAGAAATACAAATAAAAGACAACTAATTTCTAGGATGTTCTTCTCCTTATCCTCGATCTTTTTTATGATCTCACCTATCGACCTACAAAGAAAAAGCCGGACTCCATTGTACTTGGCTGTTTCAGCCTTCTAAAAGACCATCCTCGTATAGTGGGCCCTTGTAGAAAAATCAACAAAGAGAGATGATTAGAACATATAAATAATTATTTGAATAATAAGAAATAAAAGACAATGAAAATAAACATAAATAATATGCACATGAAATCCTATCCAACATTGCTTCCCAGCAGCAACACCATTTCAAAGATGTGAATTAGCACTACTGTCTAACATCCGATCAGAAAGGCCCCCTATGTCCAACAAATAGGATTCGACAATCATTGTATCAACATCTCTCTCGACTCTCAATACTCAACCTAAGCGTGTCAATCAACAATTAAATCACAACTATGATTATGCGCTTAATGCAAGTGAGTTAAAATTTAACATACCATTCAAATAAGTATGTATATATGCTAGTGTGGGGATCGAATCACAAAGGAGCAACATGCATAGGTACGAAAATTGGCAATCAAAGAGAAAATCAACAAATGTTTTTGTGTATTTTTATAGAGTTTTTATAATTTTTGTGGATTTTAATTATATTTTTTTATTTTTTATTTCTATTTTTATATGTCGAATTTTATATTTTTTATATTTTTTGATTTAATTTATTTTCCTTTCAATGAGTAATAAGTTACATATAATAATATATAAGAGAAATACTATATATGCTATAAATATATAATATATATAAAATCCCAAGAAAATACAAATAAGTACAATCTTTTTTAAGGTTTTTAAAATATACTTATAATATTTATAATAATAATTAGAAGTAATAATAGTGAATATAATATATATGGAGTCGGGGAAGCTACACCTGGGGGTGTAGACAACTAGCTGCACCTGACCATTTTTTCATTGATTTTTTGTGTTTTTGAAATGGAACATAGGGGGATTTAAATCACCATATATCCCCATGGTCTCATATCAAATTCAACTAAATTGACACTTCTGTCATATCCATCAAGACTATCACATTTTAACAGTCTCAAAATTGTTGAAATCAACCATCCAGATGGGCCTCTTAGGAGTGTTTGTTTTGCATGAAATTTGAAACATATGTTACACTCAATAAATTAAGTAAATCCACATAGTTTTCCTTAAAAAATAAAAAATCAAATAAGAAAAATGGTCGGGTGTAGGTAGTTGTATGCACCCCTCGGTGTATCTTCCCTTTTCCCTATATATAGACTATATAGAGTTTTATATTTATAAATATAACTATATATATTAAAAAAATTCAAAATAAATCATTTTTCAATTTTTCTATTTTTCTCCACTTTATGAATTTTCTTTAATTTTTTTTCTAATTTTATGTTCTTTTAACTGTTTAACAATGTCAAAACAATGACATATAATGATCGGCCATAGACAAATATCTCAAAAATTGTCAAAACTATTTTAGTATATAATATATAATATAAGCACAATTTAAAAATAGAATAAATACTATTGGGTTTTTATATAATTTTTACTAAATTTTATAAGTGTTTTGGGGTTTTTAAATATTTAAGTGTTTAGGTCATATTTATCAAAAATTAAAAAGTCAGAAAATCAAACATGCATAAACACATAGACGTGATTTTTTTGGAAATTTTCAAAATATTTTTATAATTTTTATATATTTTAAATGCAGAACATGAAAAAATGCATTCTTCTTTCACTTTTATACATAAGAAAGTAATTTTAAACGCCTTAAGAAAAGTAACTGTGATATATTATGGTTCCTAGCACTTAAGCTAATTTCCCTATAATTTTTAATGCAAAATGCTATTTTTAATAATGAAAATATAAGAAATAAAATTAAAAGTGTCGGTAGGGACCTAAATGCAATTTAAATAAACCTTAAATGTATTATAGAACACCTTACAAAAGTCAAGGGACATACATGTTAAAATCCAAAATATATCTATATTAAACGCACTAGCGTGAGTACCTTTTTAATATCCAAAAGTTGTAGGTCCTGGTTGTAATTTTCCACAAAAATATTACACTTGTATTTAAAATCCTCGGACCAAATAATAACACAAACCTAGAGTGGTGCCTTCATAAAATACCCAGTCCCCTCAAGTGCACAAGCACATGAGGTGACATAATTATGATTAGAGCACAATAATGAATTGTTTAGTGTCCTAAGATAAATATTACAAAAATTTTATAAACTATAATAGAAAGTTTATGGACTAAAAAGAAAATACAAAAAGCTAGGGAGAATATGCAATATACCCACATTAGGCATTGATGGACGACGGTTGAAGCGCCACCTCTTCATGTGGCGTGTAACGTACGACTACTGATGCTTCACGGATGAAGGGCGGATATTAGATTTCGCTCGCGGATCTGACGACTGGGCTTGGCGAGATCGGATGACAGCTGCTACACCTAGGGATGGCTCTTGATCTGACGGATGGGAGCACATTTAGAAGAACAGGGAAAAACGCTTGGATATGCGAGCTTCAATCAATACTCCTGTTTGAATCCGACCACCTAGGAGGCTCTCAAGTGTCTCAAAATGAAGCTGGTGCTCCTCTACATCGGTTGGGATGCTTAGAATTCTGTAACCCATTGATAGGGTCCAAGAGGGTTTGGGAAGGTGGAGCTCCTAGGATACCTCTGGCTCAAAAAATTGACCAAACTTGGGTCCTCAAGCACCAAAACCTACTGGGTTAGCTTGCAAACAAAGAGACGGAGGTCCTGACCCGATTTGGGGCAAAATGGAGTGGATATGCGGAGGGGAAGAGCTCTATGACGAATGAAGAAGGAGGAGAGCTTGATCTAATGATCTGTGTCAGGGGAAACAGAGGGGTGTTGGATATGTAGAAGCATGCGGGGAAGGAGATGGGATGGTCAACGAGGTCAAAGGATAGTCCGAGGATAGTGAATAGAGGGCAGATCTCGGAGCTCCAATGAGATATGTTTTTTATGTTATACAAAATAAAACATGAAATCAAGTGCAATAAAATGCTACACTATCTTACTGCTACTGCTAGGAATCGAAAGAGCAAAGAAAATATATGCTCAAAAAGAGCAGGAGACCTTCACCTGAGCAAGTCTGGCAAGTCTTGGATTTTGCCTCTCTGTCTCCTTCTGCGCGCTTAAATCTCAGGAGATGCACCTACTATCATTGGGGATGCTCCGGATGATGGGAAAAGGGGATGAAGATGGGTTAAGATGGATCAAAAATGTAAAAATAGGTGAAAGGGCAGTATTTATAAACATCCTGGACAACCTCTCAAAACCTATGGTTTCCATGTGCAACAAAGCACGATTGACCAATTAAACATTAGGGAGTAGTAGTGGGTGTATATTATATACTTAAATAATATATAATAATTATTTATTTACTTAAATAATTATATACGTGTATATTATATGTATAGTTTACATATACATATATATATATATACAGAAATATATTATTTATTCAATTTTTTTATGGTTTTATTTTATTTTTATTATGTACATATATTTCGAATACAATACTATTTAAAATTATATAAAAATATTAGAAAATAAAAAATATGTAGAATAAATAAATTGATTTATTTATATAAGTATATTGCACAATGAGTGCCCAAAAGCCAAGTTTAGCATCTTAACTCCAAATTAAATGAAACCACCTTCACTAAATAGATAATTTAATTTTATGAGCAATAAAGGTGAGTTTGATGAATTTTGAGTTTATAAGGATAAGATACAAGTCTACAAAGTTTTCTTTGTGACCTTTCATTCTATGTGTCCCGGACATTCTGTGCATTATCTGTGAATGAAATAAATTTTGTATTTTGTAATTTTATGTACAATATTCACATCAAAATTTATTGATTTTTGGTATAAACATAAGAAAATAAAATAGGTCCTGAAAACCTATTATTGATGAATTAAAAATTAGGGTTTTTGTGTATTTTTGGCCCTTATCTCCCTTTTCTTTATTCCTTGTCAACCAAGTCATCATGATGATTGGGTATTGAGGTTTAGGGTTATTCAATGTCTTTTAGGCATTAAATACAATATTTTATACCATGTTTGTGTGTCTATTATTGATTGTTATTTTTCACATATTAATGCTATATACATCCATTTAACTATGGATTTAAGGCCAAAATGAAAGAATACATGTTATGAAATGGGGATTCATCAACAACCACCACATCATCAACATCATTAGAAGGTGTCCAACATAGTTGAGTTTGATTCATGATTTTCCCGCATGGGATTGATTTGTGAGAAACTTTCTATAGTTGACGTGATTCTGAAGCAGATTCAGGTAGTTGCAAAAGCTAGAGAAGCTTGCTTCATTGCCAGAGGCGGCTGAGATTTAGATACAAAGCCAACATCTACCTACACCTCAGTTTACATAGAGATCTTTACCCGCTCCTCCCACCCATCAAATATATTTTGTACATAGCAAGGATGGATCTTCTACTAAGATTCCACATATCACTTGGTCTGAGGATTCGTCATCACCCCATATACTTGCCTTTGCTAGTTCCTAGCAAACACTTATGCCTATATGTGAAGAAAAGAAAATAAAGAAAAGAAAAAGAAATAACTTGGAATAAGTTTCAACTTTTAAACTTGTCTTAGTAAAGTCAAGGTTTAGAGTTCAGAGAAGGCCTTTGGATTAATGGGGTGTTCAGAACCAAATAAAAGTCAAGAAGTGTGACACAATATCCTTTAGGTTCCATACTCCTATCATCCGGTCCAATTCATAGCCAGGTTAGAACCACCCTCTCAGTCGCGTACTCTTGCTACCTTGAAGTGATAGAACCATGCATGTAAAATTCTTCAGCTCTCCCTAGACAAGACCGTTGAACTATCAAGGCGTCTGCTCTTCTAGTAACTCGTCCTCGTGGAGACATATATTTCCTTATAAGGTTAGGTGCTCTCGATCTTTACAACTGAATGGGGGAAAAGATTAGAAGAATGGGGAAAAGAAGTGGGAATGGACCAGCGTAGTATTCATTCCCTTGTGAAGTCAGTCAGTGTAACCGAATCTTCACCAAGACGAAGAATTTTTTCTGAAGCTCAAATTTTTGTGGAACTTTTGGTTGTAGGATTTTTTTGTATATTTTCTTTTATTTTGTGCACCTTCTACATTCTTTCTTGTGCCCTGGTGGATGTAACATCTTTATTCCTCTCAATTTTTGGGGTATTGGAAAATGTTGCGCGGTAGACCGTTCCTCATCCGAAGCATTGTCTCAATCCATCTCCAGTATTATGATATAATTATTAGCAAATGGAGTGGGTTAGAGTACCAGTGTCGATAATCTCCAAGAATGGTACTAGTGGGAAAAAACATAGCATTTTCCTGACTTAGACTCCAAGATTTTTAAACAGTCCATCTGAGTTGAGCTAAGTGTTAGGTGCGAGGTTTCCAATAAAGACACTATCTCAAGAGTCTTACGGATGATTTGAGGGGTTCTATTTAGGCATATTGAATTGACTCATGAACATACTCTTATGGAACCTAAAGAATTAAGTCAAGGTGACCTGAAATATCTCCAATTCCAGTCCTCAATGGGTTCCTATGAAATTAAGTGTATTAAGGACCATTTCAAGATCCAATCTTCAGACTTTATTTGGACTTGTTCAATTGTCTAGATTATTTCGAAAAATATGAATCCTATGTACAATGCAATAAAATATTTTTATGAAGCAATTATCTGATTTTGAATTTTTTATGAGTTTTTTTGAAAATATTTGCAAATTTTATGAAACTTTGAAAAAGATTTTGTAAATATTTTAGGATTTTTCAAAAAAAATTGGTAAAATAAATAGGTATAGATATTTACACGGAAGCGATTCTTAGTATTACAAGAGTTTGGATTTAGGAATATATAGTAGGTATTTACATGTTTGTGCACAAGATTTGTAAATAATCTTTATTTTTTGAATTATGCACATAGTTCTCAAAATAATTTGAAAAGATTTTTGCTTTTTGATAACTTTCTTTTGCAGAATAATTTAACAAATAATTTTTACAAATATTTTATAAAATTTGAAAATCATTTTGCAAAAATTTTTCAAACAGTATACTAGATTTTTCAAATAGTATCATTAGATTATTCAAACAATTTTGCAACTATTTTCCAAACATTTGTAAATATATTTTCAAAGCATTTTATTTCAAACAAAGAAAAGAAATTATGAAAAGCAAGATATTTTTACAAAGGTTGGAAACATGTTACAAAACATTTTTCAAATATTTTCTAAAAGATTTTTGAAAAAGATTTTACAACCACCTCTCAAACATTTTGTAAAATATTTTTACCTGATTTATTAATCAGTATATGCAAAGAATTTTTAATGTGTATATTAATTTTTTATTAATTATCCATATTATAAAAATATGAAAGTACGAGTTATGGCTAAAATATATACAGAGTTTATATTGCCCCCATATACTTAGCATGGGCTACGTCCTCATAGATCGAAGAGAAAAGAAAGACATAAGTCGTACTATGTATAGAAAAGTCTATGCTATAATGACTCAATAAAGAACAAGAAGTTGACCTTCCCCCTTGGATCTATTGACATAAGTATAACAGACTGTATTCTACATGCATGGAGTGATAAGGGTGGTTATGAATAAATGAATCATCGGCTCAACCTGTCTCCCCATATACTTAGGGTAAAATATCCCTAAGTATAGATAGATTATCAAGAGTTGAGGAGACAGGTGAGGGATCGATGAAGGAATAACCCGAGGGCACTCACCCCCCATACTTAGGATGAAGCATATCCTAAGTATAACACAGATGAATGGGGGTGAGGGCAACATAGAAGAAAGAACTGAAAAATAAAAATGAAAAGAAGAAAAAGATTAACTAACAAAAATGTTTGTAATGGCCAAGATTTATTAAAGAAAACTACACCAAGTTCCATGATGAACTTGTGTACCCGTACCGCCTCCTTTATAATCATGCCATGGATAATTTTGAATCATATTCATACTTCCACTATATAATGTAAATTGCATTATAATAAATTGTTTAATGTGAATCCAATCACATAAACATTTAATTCATAAATAATATTCACAATTAAATCTCTCCAACATATTATAAATCATATTTATACTATTTACGATTATTATGGATAGTGATATCCATAATAATCATATCCTTGATAATTAAATCATATTTAGTTATCTTAGATAACTATTCTCATGTGTCCAAATAATTAATCATATTCAAATTATTCATGATAATTAAATCATATTTAATCATAAATTTCCTAATGCTAAGATATAATTTCAACAATGAAATTTTCTTGAACTCTTTCAAGAATAATACATTTTCTCCATGGATACTTGGAGATAAGAACATTGAGATTGCACATTCAATGTATGGTGACTTGGATTGAGATCACATCTAAAATCTAGATCTCGAGGACCTCTTAAAGATGTTTGATTAAATAAAACTATAAATCTAATCTTCTCATTGCACATGAATCACATTCAGATCAATATCTAACATTTGGACTAAGATTGGATTACTAATTTACTAAGAGGAGTCATTAAAATCCAAAGCTATTTCATCACTCTCTTGGAATGGAATTATCATGGTTATACAATTGTTTATGAACACATCACCCTTGAGTATTCTTCATACTCGTACATCCTGCATACTGAAAGACCTAGAACGAACTTGAAGTTTTAGATCATATTTAGATTGTCTTCTTCAAGATTTTATCATTAAGTTTCTCATTCTGTCATTGGGAATTGGTATCAATGATATGCTTTCCAAAAACATATATCATATCTACAAATTCTTGTCATACTACCAAAGCACGATGACCATGCATGGAATTTGATCGGTCCCAATACCTCATGAGTAAGCTCATGTCTTCCGGTTTAGTAGTGAACCTGTATGATCCCTTTTAGAGATTGTATTACTCAAATGCCCTCACATACACACTAACTCATCGGTGTATAGAACTTTATTAGGTCATCAACCTAATGGTATGCAGAATGTACATACTTAGACATATAAAGATACACCTATCTTTGGCTAGACGATGCATGCATATATCTTGACATCATACGACATAAGTCGTGGATATCTCAATCTCTCTTGGTCAACTCTTTAGCCCAACTTATCCAAAACCTTTGAATCTCTATTCTTATGCAAAGGATCTACATCAAGAGGCTGGTCAGATATTAGCATTTAAAGAAGGTTTACCATCTTCTTGTCAGGATGGAGATTATCTCTTAATAATACTAATAATAATAATTTAACAATGCTTGATAAGTACACAATATAACTCTTGAAATATCATCCAAGCACCAACCTCTATGATTCAACCATTGATTCAACAGTTGTATGATTATTAAGATGACCATAGTACATAACCCTAATAGTATTAAGGGACCTTATAAGTGCATTCATTCATTTTATCTCAAGCAAGAGAAATAAATCAATAACCTTTATTCATATATCAATGCTTACAATTTATTGTAGGAATAGTTTTCCTTAGACTTAATTGCTAACAGACTTCCACTAGATCTCAGAACCATTCAGGTAGAATATTTAAACCCATGCTCATTACATGCCACATTTGGTAAGGGGATCATCAACGTTATCGGCAGATGTGATGAACCTCGGATTCATCACTATAAATCTCATTTATTAAGCTCAAATCCCTCAAAATCAACAACATTTCTGCATCCATTCTGCATAATTAGCATTCATGCATGTTTTCATAAGAATTACAATTTAGCACTAATTTCTGCACAAAATAAGAAGCCAAAAATCCAAGCCAAAAATGACTTGTAAATAGCCTAACTTCCCTGATTTTTAACTCATTCATGCTAACTCCAAATGACACAAATCCACCTCCACTGTGTATATATCACTAACAAGAATAAATGAAAAATATAAAAAAATAACTAAACCAAATAAGTGGACCAAAAACCCAAAACCTAGTTTCAGGATTTCGGACTAAAAACTTCATATCTTCCCCATCTAGTGTCCGTTTTAATCCTACTCACTTTTGAACTAATGTACATTCAATTATCTTCAAAACAAGACCAAAGTCAAGTGAATCGGAGCTCATATGTGAAAGTTGGGTTTTGGGCCTTTTTTGTACATTTTGTATTTTAGCGGTTTTTGACCTATTATTTTAAGTACATAATTAACCTATTTTAATTCATTTCTTTTTCATTGTCTTCTTTGATAAAAGTTTTATTAAAAAGCATAAAAATCAAAATCCTAATTGCGCTTGAAATCAAAGAAACAAATTGGGTCTGAGTCTTCACTAACCAACTGTACAAATTGGGTCTGTTCCATACTTTATTTATTTTCTTCTTCATCTTAATTAATAAAAAATTCAAAAAATTAGATTAATATGTAATTATTTACCTCTGATTTTATCATATTTTTTACGGATTTTTATTTAGTTTAAAAATAACATAAAAATTATAAAACCCAAAAATCAAGGTATTCTATATACATGGGATACCCCAAAAATATCACTTTGTGCAAATGATCGATTTTGTTTTGATATCTTCATGAAAGATATATATCTCATCGAGATGAGCAATTTTCGTGAAGAAACTTTTCGATCCGAGGCCGTTTACTATTTATTTTGTATTTTACAATGTATTTATCTGTTGATTTTTCTGGTGCTGACACGTGGCAGCCCTTGGGACCGCCACGTGTCAGCCATTTTTTACACTATTATATATTCATTTTTTATAAAAAATTAATTATAAAAAATTAAATTAAAAGCTGCACACGTGCGTCGCACGTGCCTCGCAGGCACGTGCTCCACACGTGTTCCGCCCCTTCTCACATCCAGCAGCCACGCGTCAAGATCCGGGCCGTCCGATCTCAGCCGATCGGATGGCCCGTGGCCATCGTCTTCATCCGACCTTCCTTCCCAATCGAGCATCGCCCGCTACCCCGATTTCTCCGCCATGGATCACGGCCGAAGCAAATCGACCTCCGCCGCTCACGAATCCCTCGCCAAATCGATCAAATCCCCTCACCGATCTTCCAATCACGAATCCCGATCACCTCAAATCTCGTGCTGCCTACAAAAATCACCGCCACCCCCTTCTTCTATCTCCGGCCGAGCGCCGTTCTCCTATATAAAGAATACCTCCGCACTTCGCCATCGCCATCCGCCTTCTTTTCCAGGGAGTATCCCCTCCGTTAGTGACAGACAGAACATATCCTTCCGTCGGCGTGATCCGAGGTTAACTACCTCGTCGCAGCCCAGCCACCAGTGCCACTGCTCCTGCTCCGACGTGCTCACCGTCTAGCTTTCCTCCTCAGGTATCTCTCTGAGCCCCCGCCTATTCCTCCGCCTCATTCCTCCATCTCCTGTCTCTATCTCTTGATCGATCATCTCCTCCACCATTCTCGCTCTGCTCCTCCGACATCTCAGTCACGCGAGAAGCAGCTGCCTGCTCCGCCGGCCACGCTCCTCCGACGCGCCTCCACATCCTTGGTCTGGGCTCCGCCTCCTCCGCATCAGACACGCGTCCCTGGAGCCCAACATCGCCAACGCCTCTGCAACATCGACCACCTGCGCAACCCACGACTCCATCGACTTCAACTTCACCTTTCTCCTCCAACTTCACCTTCGCCGCCACCGCGATCAACACCAACAATGTCAGCCACTCCGGCCTCTCCACGTCGTCGAGCCACCGCCCCCTCCGCCAACGCACAGCCAACGATCACCGTGAAGACTCTCTGTCGCCGCCCTAGGCCAGACCTCGTCCGCCGCTCCAGCCACCGGGTTCCAGCCCGAGGCCCCCGCCTCATATGCGTGGCACGTGGTGGGGGAGCTACGTCAGCAAAACATCAGTGACAAGAGTACACCCTGGGGTCACGTGCCTTGCACGTGCCCTTGGGCAATTTATAAAGAGGCCCTTGGTGCTCCTCTGATTTGTAGTTCAATCCCTCCATCCCAAGGGCACGTGCGCAGCACGTGCTCCTTGGGAATTTTGCAAATTTCGCCCCCAGGTTATAGGTAATTACATACTGCATTTTTATAGATATCCTATTTATTATATATTACAGAGAGACCCCTGTCTCCCCTTTTTCATTGTGAACTGTTACATTACTTATTTTATTTATCAAAAAATGGCATTTTGTTCTACACTTAATTGTCTACATTTTGACATATTGTGGATATTTTTGTGATTGATGGTTAATTAATAATTGACTGTTTTGCAGAAAATTGCATATTCTGCCCATTTCTTGCTCTGAAAATTATATTTGATTAACCATTGCTCTAAAAATCCCCGAAAAATCACATATTGTAGAGTTAATTGTGCAAGACATTGTTCCCAAAAAAATCTACATTTTCATGCATAATTTTCCCTATAAAAATTATTTTGCATATTTTAGTATTTGATTTTTAATAGGTATTAGATCTCACATTTTTGAGGTTTAGGATTTTTCTAAGATCTATTACGTAGTTATAGATCTTAGATAATTTTATTCCTTGAAAATAATTAGGTTTAATATTTATTATAATTAAATATTGAAATTCATTCTGTTTGCATTTAAAAATTCATAAAAATTTGTATTGCATCCTAAAATTCCAAAAAATTACGGTGCATTTATTTTGCCATATTTTTCATCGTGACCAAGTTTCATATTTTTAGGACATCTTTGATTGACTTTTACATGTTAGTCCCTAAAATAGGCCAAAATTGCATTTTACATTCTTTATCGTATTAAAAATTACAAAAAAAAGACCACTTCAAAAACCACGCACGGATCTTGATAGGCATAATTCTAGATCGTTCCTTTGTCTCCTTGTGATCGACTTTGGGACTTGCCCAAGTAAAATAAACATAAAACCGCATTGAATAAAATTGATGAATATTTTATGTGGTTATTTTCTTGACCGATTCCGATTGCCGCCTACAACATACGACAAATCATATTTTTACACGATCAGAAACAACATCTTTTAACGCATCGAATATCGGACTCGTCAGAAGGCGCTGTTGCCGGGGAGGCAAATGACTTAGAATTTTTGTTTAAAAAATTTTCATTTGGTTTTCCGCATTCGGGTAGTCTGACCCCCGATTTTTCATTGTAAATTCCATTTTTTCCTGTAATTTATTTTCAACATTTATTTTTCATATATTTTTGAGTCACTCTCTTACATTATCTCTCTTATTTTTTTTGTGAGGTACACGACATACGTGGAGCGTTTTTTCAAAAAAAACCGATGCAACTTCACTGAACTCCAAAATGCCTCAACTAATTTAGGAACGAGTCGAGTCGTGAGACAGTGTAGAGTCTAGGTTTTTAATTCCTACAATTTTTAAATTTCTGTTATTAATTGTTCATTTACAGCGGGGTCCGTTTGGACTCTCACGTGTGTAACAAAACCTCTAACTTTCCTCTGTGGTGTGTCGTAGCCTGTTTCACTCTCCGGTGAGGGTGGGGCCCGACTTGAGTGGTGATTAGGTTAGACCTGCACATACAACTCTCAGAGCATTTTTTTAATTTCTTGATTGTGCTCGTAGGATCTGAAGCCACACTTCACTATTAATCGAGACGCACATAGATCGTTCAACTTAGCCAAAATTCAACTCAATTCTTTCCCGCTAATAGAACTTTCTGTTAGGTATGGTTTTTCATTTGCTTGCATTCATTTAGAATAAATTTTTAATTTCTGTCTAGCATCCCACATGGAGATTGCGAGGATTCACTGTAAGTCTTCTAACTAAGCATACATCATTGTTTTCACGTGCATTGGCTTTTCCCGAATTTCCGCCTTCTGTTTTGCCACATAAATTTAAAGGAAATTGGGACTGGACGGTTGACATGTATTTCTGCTCACTTAATTTCTTCAGTGATCACCTAATTAAAATAAGGACTGCTAAATATAGCCGATTCTAAATTAACCCATAAAATCAAGAATTTTTGTGGGAGAGTAACCCCGACCTTGAATGTTTTTATTTTCCGAGTGAGCGAGAGACGACACGTAAGCTTAGAACCAAGCTCCGATATTTTCATTCAGACTACTGATTTTAAAAATGATTAGCTATTTTTCAGTGAGGAATACGGGTAGCCGGTAATCGGTCCGAGCTTCCTTAGCAGAGTGGGTGGTTTAAAGGACATCGCGTAAGGCTCCGTCCTTAAGTAACACGGGTAGCCGTTTTATGGTCCGTACTTACACCTATACTGGCTGAAAGTAGATGCAACTAGTCGTACGAACTCGGGACAGTCTTTAAGAAAATTTCGGCACCTAACAGCTCGCTAAATTCTTTTCTAGATTAATTTATCACCAACTTAAAATTGAAAAGATAATAGCCAAACTCTTACGGCTTCATTGTGTGAGTTGGTGAACCCAAGGTTTGATTTGTGTTTGAATTGGTGTGCGTGAACCGATTTCGAATATCAAAAGCTGCACATTTGATAGAATTTCTTTTATCCCGTGCAATCATCTCCCTCATCTCTTGATTTAAATCTCATCATGGAACTTTTTCCAAATTGCAGATCCAACCCATCATCTCTTTCAACTCTTTCAAGTATGGCCGAACATTTATCTAAAAATCCATCAGAGCTATACTATAAAAATAAATCTGTCTCGGTTAGGCCCAAATCAACTACATCCTCTTCTTTCAATAATCCTCCAACATTTGCGGGAAACTTTCACCCGCGGATGAATTCGGCCCCCTCATTGAATTCTTACTCGAATCATTCAATCGCACATGATCACCTACCATCTTGGACTGAACCGCCTTATTCTCAGTTTCTTGCTAATGAAGCATTTCAAGATCAAAATACCTTTGAGTCTCATGATTAGCTGAGAAACCAAACCCAGATGGAAAGACACGCACTTAATGATCATCAGCGTTGGATTGACCACAACAGACCCCTCTTCAGACATGATACTCATACAGAGGATTGGACTGACCACATAGAAACACATAAACCCTGTATGCTGACTACACAATATCAAGGTCTGACCAATCATGATCAAAGGATTGAACTCTACTCAGATCAAATACACATGCCTGGACCATATGAGAAGCCTCCTTCCATAATTTTTGAGGAGAAATCTTCAGAAAATAATGATCATATAATGGATATTCCAAGAAACTCTCCTCCCACCACATACAGGAAAATGGAAGATGAAATTATTGAACACATACCGACTACTCCCATGATTGATCATGAACAGAATTTTGAAGATAATATTTTGAGGACAAGATTTGAATTGATGGAGGATAGATTTCAAAAATTTACCGACCGAGTAACCTCATTCTATGGTGGCTCAGATAAAAAAAATAAATGAGGAAATGATTGGATCTAAGAGTGAAAATTTTGAGGGTATTCAAAGACCGAGGGATAATTCTAACATCAACGCTTCTGCTTATTATTCCCCTAGAAATGATTATGCCTCTGACCCTTACTCTGAATATCAAGGCCCCTTCTCATCTATGGAAAATACCACATCAACACACCACATATAAAATACCAAAAAATTGAAATATTCGAAAAATACAAAAAATCAAAAATCCAGAAAATTTAATAAAAATCAAGACTGAAGAAGATCTAAGGAATTTGGATCCTACTATATGGGAAGCAATGGAAAAACGCTTGATTTTTGAACTTCCCTTTATAAAGGCCATTGAACACTTCCTCGACCTTAAAATTTTTTAATGGATAAATTAATGATCAAAAAGTCGGGAAGGATTAGAACAAAAACTAAAAGACATATCTTGTCAATGACCTCCTCCTTGGTGTTGAGGAGAAAAATCAAAAGCCGCATAGTAAAGCGGTTGCCCAGATTCGACTGTAGAATTAAAGACACAATTTTCACCCATGTTTGGATTGATGACGATTCACCGATCAATATCCTCCCGACCTCTGTATTTCACGAACTCAAACTCAGACCAATTCGAAAGATACGAGAGATTGTTCAATTGGCTGATCGATCTATAAAGCGGTCGAGAGGAATTATTTCTGTCATCATGACATTCCAAGATGCTCCGCTCAAAGTAGAATTCACGATCATTAATATTGAGCATCAAGGAGAATTCACCCAGTCTCCAATTATTCTCGAAAAGCCATTATTAGCATTGGCTAAGGCAATTATTGATTGTGAGACTCGGCAAATAAATTTTACAGCATTGGAATCACTACGATCTGATACAATCTTTGAGGAACCACGATCTTCTGAGGCAACCCATGAAGTCCCCGACAACCGTAACTATGAAATGGTAGAAGATCCCTACCCTGCAACTACACCTGAGATAGCAGTTGTTGATGAGACTATTGGTTTAGAGAATCTCCCCCATGCTCCATTCCCAGCTGCGCTCACCACGGAAAATCGAGCATATGAATCTTATGATCCGGAGACTTATGTATGGGCACACCCTGGGTCAATCTATTCTGACTACATGGATTACATCAACTCGACACATGAATGCTCCAACATCGAATCAATTAAAAACAAACATGCAGAAACTCTCCCCAGTATTTCAATTCCCACGGATCTCAAAATAGACAAATCCTTCTACTACGATCTTGAGACATATGCATGGTCGCACCTGGGGGGCAACCTACTCTGATTATCTTGACCAAATCATCCCAAATCGAGAGTGCACCAACATTCAGGAAACTAAGAACAAACACACAGCACGAAAACTGACCAAGGAGAAGAATTCCAACGGCTATTCATCTGGATACTCAAGTGAACCGACACCTTCGCGAAACAAGAAAAAGAAAGTCACCTTTGACCTTTCGGAAGAGGAATCGGTTGATGATCTCTCATCAGGTCCGGAAAAGGTGGTCTACATGAGTGAAGTCTGTTCGGTAGCTCTAAAGCCATATCTTCGCAAGGATCCAAAATTCGATTCTCGTTGGACAACTCCCATTCCTAATTATTACTCATCCAAAGCTTATGCTCCTGCCTTTTACAAGTACACTGGAATTATTTCTTATGAGCTGACTGAGACCGATGCTTCTGAGTATTCATCTGAGGACAAATCGATTGATCTTAAAAAGGAACGAATTTTGAGGAAACAATTGAAGAAACAAAAAGACATGAATATCTAGAGTGTGTCCACTTTCAAATACTATTCCTCTGAGGATAACTCTGATGATGGCTACCTTTCATCTGACTCAAATGTTTCGTCTATTATCCATCCTGATTTTTCTGAGATAACACTGATAATAGTTGGGAATCATATGCTTCATCTCTGTCTCATCATTACGATCTCCCATCGCAGGCTCACAAAAAAATCAGCCAAAAACCACCTTAATCATCAGCTACCCACCCTCCCTCTCGACCACATCAGTCTCCTTGTATAGCTTCTTCCTCTACTTAGGCCAAGGCCTAAGTATAGGGGGGTCCGATGCCATCGGTACACACCATTCTCTCTATCGTCCGATCGCTCCATTTCCACCCTTCTCCTATACTTAGGCTAACCAGAGCCTAATTATAGGGGGAGCGATGCCCATATGTATATACTCTCCTCATTTACATATCCTGACCACCTCTTGTGCGCTCTTCTTCTATATTTAGACTGTTCACAGTCTAAATATAGGGGGGAAGACCATTGTATATCAATTTTCCACTCTCTTACGCTTAGCCCGAGCTACGTCTTCATTACGCTTCTTATGCTCTGAGGACACAACACTCGCTAAGTATAGGGGGGTCTGTATATATACTGTGTATATATTTTAGCCATACCTTGTACTTTTGCGTAAGTCTATATGTATTTACGGGGCAGGTAATTAATTCAAAAAAACTACAAAAAAAGAGTTTTGCTACTTGATGGGCCCGAAAAATTCCCTTCCTGAATCCGGGTGAGGTAAAAATCACTTTCGGGTCGTTGCGATCTGGATCTCGGAGAATCAGACTCAATAAGAAAATATAAGACCACCAAACAGAGATAGTCAAACAATGAAATCAATAGCGGTCCTCTCTACTTTTATTAACCTCGTATAGCGACCAGGGTCGAACTCAAGGAGCACCGGATGGCCTTGCGGCCTACAAAGTAGTAAAAAATCGAACAATAAAGAGGAAAACATTTTTGGTGGATTTTAATTTGTTTTAAATTTTTTTATGTTTTTGATTTTATAGGGAAATGTAAAAACAAGCAACTTCAACAATTACTAAAAACACTCAAAAATACACAGAAAATTCCAATAAAAATGTTTTTATGTTTTTTTAGGTTTTTAAGTGTTTTTGGTGAATTTTTCAGAATTTTTAAATTTTTATTTGATTTTATAAAAATCAAGAAAGAGGGAAAATATGGGCTACTGTGCAGCCAGACTTGAAAGATCAATTAAAAATATAAAATTGATTATAAAAGTTTGGAGGCAATTTTTATGAAAAATATATGTAAAAACTAAACTACAGAAAAGAGTTTGTATTTTTTTGTAGAATTTTTATAAGAATTTTAGGGTTTTGCAATTTTAAGGGTTTTATAAATCCAAATGGCACAAAAATTTGATAGAAGCTTAAATACACTAAAACTAACTACCACTAATTTTTTTAGAATTTTTAAAAGAGTTTTTATATTTTTCTTTGATTTTCTTTTCCAAACAGTAATAAAAATGTGTATTTTTGATTTTTTAAAATAGTAAAAAGCCTCAAAAATGTCCCAAAATCTTAGGGAAATTTTTGCATAGTGGCAGGAGCCACAGTCCAAATTTCACCTAATTTGGATTTAATTTGATATTTTATTCAATAAAAATAAGACACACAATACATAGGGACCTAAATGCAAAGAAACATAGATCCAGGGGCTTAATCGTAACACGTGCGAAAACTTTAGGGGAAAAGGCACAAAAAGCCCAGATATTCAGCACATGTTTAATAAAAACCACGTACAGGGATATAACTGCAAATATCAAAAACTTAATTTCTTTTCATAACACGCATAAACCCCAAGCCCATACATACAAAATATCCAAAATCTCACGTGACGAATCACGTGTTCCACGTATACAGGGACTGAAATGCAAATAAGCTAAACGTCGAGGTCTAATGTGCAAAATATCCAAAATTAAAACAACGTACAAAAATATTTACAGGACTAAATTGTAAAAACAAAAGGACAGTAGCCTAAGTGATATTACCCCGTTATTTAAGATCCGATGGATGAGGATGCGCCACGTGGAGATCCGACGGATGTGGTGCGTGGCTAACCCTTCGCTGGATCGACGCTCCTGATGAGCTCCTGATCAAGATCCGACGGTTGAGGTTGCCCGAAGAATGAAGGGCGGAGATCTAAACTGGGGTGACGCTCGATCCGACAGTGGTGGAGGGTCCTGAATGAACTGTCCACCAGCGAACATTGCCGGCTCGCTACGGGCACGTGGGACCTCCTTCTGAGCTGCTCAGATGTGGAGGATGAAGCTCGGACTCTTCCGCAGCTGCTGGGCACCTACGATGAGGCCGAGAAGCTCCGGGGAGCTCCATCGACGGCGGATGAGCAAAGCTCATGTGCTCGAACGTGCGGACCCTCAGATGGGTCGCTTTGACCTGCAAAACAGCACAACGAGACTACTGGGTCGAGGGCAAAGTGCCTCGACCCATCAGGGGGTGGAATGGATGGTCGGATGAGTCGAAGCGGAGACCTCCGACGAGGCGACGATGAGGGAGGTCCGATTCTTGGTTCCTGGGCGAAAATGGGTGAAGAAGATGGGTAGGAGTATCGTGATCGTGAATGGATGGTCCTATGGTCGAATGGGTGACTGAGATGGCGTGAATTAGCCGGCGACGGCCGACGGCGTGATTTGGGCGAAATCTAAAATTAAACGATCCCAGGGGAAATCGAAGATACCTGATGGATGAGGTCGACTGGGGGTGAGCTCAGGAAGCTCTTGGGTCTTTGCCTCAAGGGGTCGTCGGGTCCCGAGGCTCAGGCGCACCTCACGGCGGTGCACGGCGAAGGGCTCACCGGATCAGTGGCTGGGGACACCTCCTCCTCACTACGACACGGCCCTCGGCTAGCTGTCACTCTAGGGAAGGTAGTGGAGGTCCTGGGATGGAAACACGGATCCAAAGATGGCATGGAATGTGCTGCGGAGGAGATGATATATAGTGGTGAAGGTCCGAGAAGATGGGATCGGGCACGGCTCGGTGAAGCACAGACCCGTAGGGAAAGTGTCGGGCGTGAATCGTGCATGTATCCTGGAAGATCGGAGCCCGGGGTTTAGGTGAGAGGTAGTCGGATCAATACGCGAAAAATAGGCGAAGTCAGGTCGGAGCGCAAGTCCGCGAAGGAAGTGGTCCTGGCGGGGGAGTTGACCGGGGGTCAACATCCCCCGTGGACCAATGAGAAAAATCCGTGCTTTTATTATTTGTAAATTCAATTAAAATTAGTAAATGATTTTATTTCGAAAAAGTTAAAACATGAAAAATGTTTATTATTTTTCAAATTATTTGTAGTGATATTTATTTATTTTTTTGAAAAATATATAACGTATTTACAATATATTATTATTATTATATACAAGTATATATACATATGGATTTTTGATTATTTTTAATTGTGTTTTTGCCCAATTATTCCAAATTTATATTTTATTTATTTACAACATAAAATTTGGAATAATAAGGTATTTTTATTTTATTTTTATGATGTATTTACATGGGTTAAATAAATAGGTTTATATACATATGTACATGGTATATATACAAGGTGGGAAAGTGATTTTTATTTTATTTTTGTTTTTATTTTAGTTTTATTTTTACAACTATGTACAAAATTTGAAAAACACTTTTTTATTTTTATTTTGAGGAAAATAAATTTATTTATATACATGGGGGTATGTACATACATGATTGACCTTATCTCTCTCTACTTGGGTTCTTTTGCAGTCAGGCCCATGCTGAGCCTTCTGTTGGGATTAGGTCACTCAATATTTATTCTAAATATTTCCCTCTTTTTCTTTTGTTTCTTTATTCCTTTATTTTGACACAAAAACATGCTAATTATGCATATTTACATGATGCAAGTGTTTTGGCAATTTATGATATTTACACATATTTACATGGTATTTGGCTAAGGTTTCTAGCTAAAATAAAGGAATAAAGAGTGATGAATGGGGATTCATCACCCCCTATACTTCACTTTTACTAGTCCCTTAGCAAACACTTATTTGAAAAAGAAGTGCAAAAGAGAAAGAAAAATAAAAAGAGGAGAAATCAAGGTTGATTATTAAACTTTCCTTCATTAAATTGAAATATGGAGCTCAATCAGACCTTTGGATTACTAATTTGTAGGAACCTTAATTGGACTTAAGCTTAAAACTTAACAGCCTCTATGTTCCACCAATCTATGGTCAAGACTCCTCAATAAACCAGATCAGAACAAGTCTACATACACAAACTCTAATGACCATGAATCTTTCCTTGTACGGTGTAAGTGATATGTAGCTCCCCACCTCAGAAGTAATAAAGAAACAACCTCCCTCAACCCGGTAACTCTAGTGACTCGATCTAGCAACTCTTTCCTCGAGAAGCGGGGTATTCTCTTCTAAGTTCAAGTGCAACCGGCTCAAGAAGAGGGGGAAGAAGAGAATGGACCATGGCCAATGCAGCCATGTATCCTTGGGAGCTTTAACCAGTGTAGCTGAGTCTCCCGCTGCAAGCTTCATGAGATGGTCATGTATGACATAAGCTTTTGCTTTATTTGACTATATACACTCCTGTGGGATTATTAAATTTTCAATCCGACCCACCACTTTTTTGGAGTCCTTTTCTTTTTGCACATTTTTTTCATGTGCATCTGTACAACATATCTACATGGTGCAGCATATATACAAGGAGTTTTTCCTCTTGAGCCAGTAGACTATCCCTCTTTTGAAGCTTTATTGCAACCTACAGCTTCTGTCTTTAGACTTCATAACCACCATATCAAGTTGAGACACACTTCCTTCACTATAAGAAGAAGAGAGGTTCCGCCTGGAAGTACTACCTTCATATGCTACCCCAAGCCAAAGGAAACTGCCTCCTCACCACCTCATCCGTGGAGAGCTATCTGTGAAGTGCTGGTGCATGCAAAGCCATTGTCTCTGAGAGTCATGCGTGTGTTGTTAAGTGCTCTACTTAGGCTCATCAAGATGACATATGCTCATAGCCTAGTGGACTCAAAGAATTAAGTCCCAATGGACCTAAAAAGTCTCAATCCTAAGCCCTATAAGGTTCCTCTTATTATTAGGGGATTAAGGTCTTGACCAAGATAGTGGGGAAGATATGTGGCTTTTAGTCCGAAAATCCTGAAACTAGGGTTTGGGTTTTTGGTCCACTTATTTGGGTTAGTGATTTTTTTGTATTTTTTATTTATTCTTGTGAGTGATATGTACACAGTGGAGGTGGTTTTGTGGTATGTGGTGTTAGCATGGAAGAGTTAAAAATAGGGGAAGTCAGGCTATTTACAGGTCAATCTGGGCTTGGATTTTTGGCTTCTTAAAATATGCAGAAATTAACGCTAAAATGCAATTCTTATGAAATCATGCCTGAAGGCTAATTATGCGAAATAAATGCAGAAATGCAGTTGATTTTTAGGGACTTAAGCTTAATAAATGAGATTTAGAGTGATGAATCCGAGATTCATCATCCCCCTATACTTAAACCATGCTCGTCCCTGAGCATCAAAAAGACATGCCATGAAGTGAAATGAGACTGGGTTTCATACCAAGACCATGAGCTGAAGGTGAGAATGAAACTAAACTCGACCTTTGGATTAATAATGTGGCGGAACTTCTGTGAGACTTAGAATTTTAAAATCAACAGCCCTCGAGTTCTACACATCATTGTTACAGTTTCGGCTCAGAAGTCATCTTAGATCAATCCTCTTCCCAAAGTATACCCTATGAACATTGAATAATCGACTCGTGTGTGTGAAGGGTTTTAGCTCTTACCATCCAGAATGCCGGACTACCATGCTCCTCTCCTTTCTAGTAACTCGTCCTCGGGGAGTCAGGTATTTCCTTCTAAGGTCTGTCGTGCTGTGTTCACAATCGAAATGGGGGAGAAGATAGAAGAAAGAGAAAAGAACTGGAGGGGGTGGCCAGTGTAGTCACCCCTCCTTGTGAAGATGGCCAGTGTAGCCAAGTCTCCACCAAGATCTGCAGGTTTCTTGAAGCTTGGACCTTTTGGTCGAATTTTTATTTGGTAGAATGCTTCTTTGTATTTGGAATTTTTGGTGGTTCTGCTTGGATCTTGTTTTGCCCCTATGGATATAGCATCTTTTTATTCCGTACATTTTTTGGGGTCTTAGAAAAAATTGTGCCCAGCCGTCCATCCCTTTTCCGAAGCTTTATTTCAACCCGAACTCCGGTCTTTAGATTTCTACGCTACCAAAAAAGAAACTCACATAGTCTTCCAACATCCCGTCTGGGTTGAGCTAAGTGCATAGTGCGAGAGTACAAATTAATTCCCTATTCCAGAGTTGTACCCAGAATGAAGAGATCAGGTTAGACACTAAGAGTCAAACGCTGCATATTGTCATGTGGAACTTAAAGAATTAAGTCAAAAGACCTGAAGCTCTTAAAATCCTATTTCTCTGTGAAGTTCCTCTGAAAATTAGGTGGATTAAGGGCAAGCCCAGACCACTCTCGGTTTCGGCTCATAACTCGGTTCAGAACCCAATGACTTTTCACAAATGTAAATGCATGTGATGTTGGATGAAGTGCAAGTGTGTGAAATGCAGATTTTTTTTGCGTGTGTGTGTGCAAAGATGAAATAAGAAGCCATTTTTTTTCAAAAATTTTGGGCAAGTCAGTGTTAGTAGAAAAACTCTTTTTTTTGAAGTTAGTACCCACCCCGTAAATACATATGGACTTACGCGAAAGTACGAGATATGGGTAAAATATATACAAAGTATATATACAGACCCCCATATACTTAGCGAGTGCTGTGTCCTCAAAGCACAAAAAGCGTAATGAAGACATAGCTCGTGCTAAGCGTAAGAGAGTGGAAAATTTATATACAATGGGTTAGGAAGTAGAGCGGAAAAGAGTGAGTGAGGAGAGTATATACAGGTGGATGTCGGCTCCCCCTATACTTAGGCTCTGGACAGCCTAAGTATGGAAGAAGGGTGGAAATGGAGCGGTTGGGAGGATGAGAAGGATGGTATAAACAGATGGCATCGGTCCCCCCTATACTTAGGCCTTGGCCTAAGTAGAGGAAGAAGTTGTACAAGGAGACCGATGTGGTCGGGAGGGAGGGTGGGTAGCCGAATGATTAAGGCGGTTTTCGGCTGATCTTCTTGTGAGCCTGCGGTGGGAGATCATAATGATGAGGTGAAGATGGAGCATATGATTCCCAACTACAATCAGTGTCATCCTCAGAAAAATCATGATGGATAATAGATGAAGTGTTTGAGTCAGATGAAAGATATCCATCATCAGAGTTATCCTCAGAGGAGTAGTATTTGAAAGTGGACATACTCCAAGTTTGCATATCTTTTTGTTTCTTTAATTGTTTCCTCAGAATTCGTTCCTTCTTGGGGTCAATCAATTTGTCCTCAGATGATAGCTCAGAAGCACCGGTCTCAGTCAGCTCATACGAAAGAATTCCAGTGTACTTGAAGAGGGCAGGAGCATCAGCTTTGGATGAGTAGTAGTTAGGAACGGGAGTTGTCCAATGAGAATTGAATTTTGGATCCTTACGAAGATATGGCTTTAGGGCTGCCGAACATACTTCACTCATGTAGACTACCTTTTCCGGACCTGATGAGGGACCATCAGACGATACCTCTTCCGGAAGGTCAAAGGTGACTCTCTTTTTATTTCGTCGTGAAGGTGTCGGTTCACTTGAGTATCCAGATGGATAGCCATTTGAATTTTCCTTGGTTGGTGCTCGATCTGCGTGCTTTCTCTTAGTCTCCCGTATGTTTGAGCATTCTCGATTTGGGATGATTTGGTCAAGATATTCAGAGAATGTTGCTCCCGGGTGTGACCATGCATATGTCTCAGGATCGTAGTAAAAAGATTTGTCTATTTTGAGATCCTCGGGGATTTGAATATTGGGGAGAGTCTCTGCATGTTCTTTCTCGATTGATTCGATGTTAGTGCATTCCTGAGTCGAGTTGATGTAATCCATGTAGTCAGAGTAGGTTGACCCAGGGTGTGCCCATGCATAAGTCTCCGGATCATATGATTCATATACATGATTGTCCATGGTGAGAGCGGCTGGGAATGGAGCAGGGGGGATATTTTCTAAACCAATAGTCTCATCAACAACCGCTATCTCAGGTGTGGCTGCGGGGTAGGGCTCTTCTACCGCTTCATGGTTACGGTTGTCGGGGACTTCGTGGGTTGCCTCAGAAGATCGTGGTTCCTCAAAGACATGGCCAGTTTTAAGTGCTTCCAATGCTGTGAAATTGATTTCCCGAGTCTCACAATCGATACTCGCCTTGGCCAATGCCAAGAATGGCTTTCCGAGAATGATTGGAGACTGGGTAAATTCTCCTTGATGCTCAATATCAATGATTGTGAATTCTACTTTGAGCAGAGCACCTTGGAATTTCATGATGACAGAAATGGTTCCTCTCGGCCGTTTTATCGATCGGTCCGCCAATTGAATGATCTCTCGTATCTTTCGAATCGGTCCGAGTTTGAGTTCATGGAATACAGAGGTCGGGAGGATATTAATTGGTGAATCGTCATCAATTCGAGCATGGGTGAAAATTATGTCTTTGAGTACACATTCAAATCTGGGTAACCGCTTCACTATGCGGCTCTTGGTTTTTCTCCTCAACACCAAGGAGGAGGCCATTGACAATATATGTCTCTCGGTTTTTGTTCGAATCCTGCCCGATTTCTTCATCGTTAATTTGTCCAATACAAATCCTTTAAGATCGGGGAAGTGTTCAATGGCCTGTAGAAAGGGAAGTTCAAAAATCAATTTCTTTCCTAATGCTTCCCGTACGGTTGGATCCAAATTCCTCAGATCGTTTTCAGTCTCAATTTTTTATGAAATTTTCTAAATTTTCAATTTTTTGTGGTTTTCAAATATTTCTATTTTTTTGGTATTTTCTGGGTGGTGTGGGGGTGTGGGGTGTTCTTCAGATGGGCTCTGGAGTTCAGGGTGAGGGTCAACGACATAGTCATTTTCAGAATTGTCCATAGGTCCCTGAATATCCGCAAAACTTTCAATCTTAGATCCAATCACTTCCTCATTCATTTTTATATCCGAGCTATCAGAGATTAATCGATCGGCAAGTTCTTGAAATTTATCCTCCATTAAATCAAATTTCTTATTTATCCTCAAAATATTCTCCAAAATCTCTTCTTGGCCAAGTATGAGAGCAGTTGGGGTATGTTTTTGTAATTCAATGTCCTCTTCCATTTTTCTATATGTACTAGGAGAGGGATCTCTGGAGATATCCGATGTACGATCATCATTTTCTGAAAGTATCTCCTCAATAATCATGGAAGGTGGCTGCTCATATGGTGTAGGTAAGCGGAGTTGGTCCAAGGGGAGTTGTGATCTTATGTGGTCGGCCCAGTCCTCTGTATGAGTGAAGAGGGGGTTATTATGTTCAATCCAAGGTAATGATTTTTCTTTGGTGTTCGAGATTGATGGAAGAGGTGAAGAAGTGTCTAATTCGATCATGTGATTATCTTCTCCCATGAATGATGGATTGACATTTACCGAATATGAGGGGTGAATTGTATGATCAATGTAAAGAGGATTAAATGAAGAAGTAGAGCCCTCAATCATTTCTTGGTTTGTCTGCTCTGAATACAAAGGGTTGTCATTCATGAAATAGGTCAGATTAGCGGAAGGAGATGGATTTATTGGTGGTTGAGGGGGAGGTGTTTTGGGTCTAACCGATACGAATTCATTTTCATAGTATAGCTCTGATGGATTCTCGGATAAACGTTCGGCTATTTTTGAAAGAGCGGAAAGGAATGAGGGGTTGGGTCTGCAAGAATTATTGGACAAGAATTCCATGGTGAATTTTAAATCAAGAGAGGCGAGAGATGATTGCACGGGATAGTCAAGAGAAATCAAATGTGCGGCTATTGATCTTGAAATCGGTTCACGCACACCAATGCAAACACAATTCAAACCCTGGGTTCACCAACGCACACAATGAAGCCGTAAGAGTTCGGCTATTATCTTTTCAATTTTAGTTGGTGATAAATCAATCTTTGGCAAAAATTTAGTGAGCTGAGATTTCGGATTTGGGTTCTAGCCTTAAGTGTCGTCTCTCTCTCACTCAGAAAGATAGAAACATACAAGGTCGGGGTTGCTCTCCCGCAGAAATTCTTGATTTTATGGATTATTTTGATCGGCTATATTTAGCAGTCCCAATTTTAATGAGGTGATCACTGAAAAATTTAGATGAGCACAAATACACGTCTACCGTCCAGTCCCAATTTCCTTTAGATTTATGTGATAAAACAAGGGGGAGAAAGTCGGGAAAAGCCGATGCACGCGGAAAAACTATGATGAATGCTCAGTTAGAAGACTTACAGTGCCTCCTCACAATCTCCATGTGGGATGCTAGACAGAATTTTAAAAATTATTCTATATGCATGCAAGCCGATAAAAACCGCACCTATGCAGAAAGTTCTATTAGCGGGAAGAATTGAGTTAAATTTTTGGCTAAGTTGAACGATCTAAGGTGCGTCTTGATTAAGGTGAAGTGTGGCTTAAGATCCTACGAGCACAATCGAAAAATAAAAATGCTCTAAGAGCCGTATGTGCAGGTCTATCCTAATCGCCACTTAAGTCGGGCCCCACCCTCACCGGAGAGTGAAACAGGCCACGACACACCACAGAACAGTTCAAGGTCTTTTTTACATGCGCGAGAGTCCAAACGGACACCGCTGTAAATGAGCAGAAATGGAAATTTGCAGAAATTAAAAACCTAGACTCTACGCTCTCTCATGACTCGACTCGATCTTAAATTAATTGCGGCTTCTTCGGTTGTCGGTGAAGATGCGTCGGTTTCTTGAAAAAACGCTCCACGTGCGCCGGGTACCTCGTAAGAAAAATAAGAGAGAGAATGTAAGAGAGTGACTCAGAAAATAAGAAAATAAATGTTGGAAATAAAATGGTATTCACAATGAAAAATTCGGGGGTCAGACTACCCGAATGTGGAAAACCGAGCGAAAAATTTTCAAAACACAAAACTAAGCTGTTTGCCTCCCCGGCAACGGCGCCATCTGACGGGTCCGCAAAAGCCGCGTTAAGAAAGTGTTTTTAATCGTCGATCGTGAAAAGAAATATGTGTCGTTCGTTGTAGGCGGCTTTCGAAAACAGTCAAGAAAATAACCACAAATTTTATTCAATTTCAATCAAGTGGTTTTGATGTTTATTTTACTTGGGCAAGTCCCAAGGTCGATCACAAGGAGGCAAAGGAACAACCTAGAGTTGTGTCTATCCAATTTTAAGTTCGGTTTTCAAGGCGGTCTTTTTTGGATTTTTTTTTCAATGTAATATGAGATGCAAAATGCAATTTGCGCCTATTTTAGGGACTAAAATGTAAAATACGTTCAAACGGTGTCCGAAAAATACGAAACTTGGCCACAATGTAAATGACGATGAAATGAGTCCACTGCAATTTTTTTGGAATTTTCTGATGCAATATGAATTTTTTATGAATTTTTCAATGCAGACAGAATGATTTTCAATATTTAATTATAATAAACATTAAACCTACTTATTTTCGAGGAATAAAATTATCTAAGATCTATCACTAGGTGATGGATCCCAGAAAAATCCTAAACCTTGAAAATGTGGGGTTGAATATTTATTAAAAATCAAGTACTGAAATGTGCTAAATGATTTTTACAGAGCAAAGTATGCATAATCAAAATAATCTCTATAATGTGTGATTTTTGGGGAATTTTTAGAACAACGGTTGATTAACTATGAATTTCAGAGCACAGATTGGGCAAAATATTCTAATTTCCACAAAACAATTATTTATTAATGAACCGTCAATCACAAAAATATCCACAGCATGTCAAAATGTAGAGAATTAAAAGATGAACAAAATATTATTTTTAAATAAATAAAATGATGCAATGTAGAGGTCTATAATGGATGACAAAGACAGGGGTACGGGTGCAAACTGAATAAATAAATAAATAGAAATAATGCAGGGGGGGACCTACTGTTAATTACCTATAAAGTGAGGGGCGGAGATGCAATTGTTCCAAGTGGGCACGTGCTGCGCACGTGCCTTTGGACTGGAGGGTTGGCGCGTAATATCGTGGAAGATCGGGGGGTCTTCTGCAAATTACCCCAAGGGTCACGTGCGCTGCACGTGACCTGGGGTGGCGTGGTGCTGACGTCAGCGATCCCTCCCGTCACGTGCCTCGCACGCGGGGAGGGCCTCGGGCCTGACGCCCGGCCGGTGGCGGTGTGAAGGCGGAGGGCGGGTGTCGCCTGGCGGCGTTGGCTGGAGCGGTCAGCTTGCGTGGCGGAGACGAAGAAGAGCGGGGGCTGGTTGTCGATGAAGCGGTGGCGTCGGCGGAGCTTGGTGATGTCGGAGAGGGCCGATGGAGGTGGAGTAGCGTCGGAGTAGGCGGTGTAGTGGGGTGCGGCGTTCGTCGGAGGGGCGCTGGAGTCAATGCAGACGTGTTGAAGACGAAGGGGCGAAGCTGCTGAAGAGGATGAAGATGGCGATGAAGGGGCTCCAGCAGGCGGTGGTGGCCGACAAACGGCCGACGGTCGTCGAGGAAGAAGGGCCGGTGGCGCGGTTGTCGAGCGGCGATGTCGGAGGCGGTGATGATGGCGTGTCGATGAAGCGTCGTTGATGGCGAAGCGTGATCGTCGAAGAAGAAGAGTTGAAGGTGAAGATGACGTCGTTGGCTTGACGCGAGTAGCGGAGCGGAGCAGCTACGACGAAGGGGTTCGTCGTGGGCCGTTACAAGACCGGATGGACTCGACCTCGCCGGAGAAGACGAGGAGGAGGCGCTGTCACCGCCGCTCCTCTGATCTTGTAGCTTATCGGCGGATGAGTCGGTCATAGGTGGTGGCGTCGCTTTAAATAGACGAGGGATGAGCGGTTGTTGCGGAGGTGGTTGGCATCAACGGCGAGGCGAGAAAAGCGGCGACAGTTGCGAGCGATGCGGGGGAGGTTAAAGGCGCGGGATGAGCGGCGGCGGAAGTTGCGAGAGTTGGGGGAGGCGCGAGGTTGGGGACGAAGGCCGAGGGCCGTCCGATCGGCCGAGATCGGACGGCCCCAAATGAAACACGTGGCGGGAGCTTGGGAAAGGGTCAGGCGAGTCACGTGCGGAGCACGTGCCTGGGAGGCACGTGCGACGCACGTGCGTGGCTTTTTAATTTTTAATTTTTTTTATAAAAACGAGATTATAAAAATCCCAAAAAACGCTGACACGTGGCGACCTCTGGGGCTGCCACGTGTCAGCTCCAGAAAAATCCGAAATTAAAAACCTTTGTAAAATCGATAAAAAATAGCAAATGACCTCGGATCAAAAAAGTTCCTTCACGAAAAATGTTCGTCTCGACGAGATCTACAACTTTTATGAAGACATCAAAGCCAAATTTGGTCAAATGTGAAAAGTGAATTTTTGGGGTATCCCATGTACATAGAATACCATGATTTTTGGATTTTTCTAATTTTTTTGTCATTTTTAAAACAAGATAAAATCCGAGAAAATCTGGAAAACTCAAGGATAAATAAAAGATACCTTATTCTATTTTTTTGGATTTTTATTTATAAAGAAAATATATATATAAAATACAAGGTCAAAAGCCGCGAAAATATACAATGTACAAAAGAGGCCCAAAACCCAACTTTCACATACGAGCTTCAATTCACTTGAACCTGGTCTTGTTTTGGAGGTAATTGAATGTGCATTAGTTTAAAAGTGAGTAGGATCAAATCGGACACTAGATGGGGAAGATATGTGGCTTTTAGTCCGAAAATCTTGAAACTAGGGTTTGGGTTTTTGGTCCACTTATTTGGGTTAGTGATTTTTTTTTATTTTTTATTTATTCTTGTGAGTGATATGTACACAGTGGAGGTGGTTTTGTGGTATGTGGTGTTAGCATGGAGGAGTTAAAAATAGGAGAAGTCAGGCTATTTACAGGTCAATCTGGGCTTGGATTTTTGGCTTCTTAAAATATGCAGAAATTAACGCTAAAATGCAATTCTTATGAAATCATGCCTGAAGGCTAATTATGCGAAATAAATGCAGAAATGCAGTTGATTTTTAGGGACTTAAGCTTAATAAATGAGATTTAGAGTGATGAATCCGAGATTCATCATCTGCGAAGGGGGAATATGGCACGTTGAACGGGTTGGCGCGACCAGCAATGCGACGGAGGTGGGAGGCGACGACTAGAGTGCTGCCGCCCCCAAAATTTTTTATTTTTTTATATTTTTTTGTAAAATCAGAAATAGTAGATGAAAGAAAAATAATTTTATATATATTATTTTAAACAGAAAGTGCAAAAATCATTTTAATATTTTTAATATTTTTTATTTTTTCTCGCAAAACAAATGTTAGAGAAGAAATATATATGTTTTTTTATTATATATATTTGAAATAGAAGAGGACTCAAGCACGATGAATCATCTATGCTTATTTAAATAAATAATAATAATAAATTAAAAAAATATGTGAATGGGTATCTGGTGAAATGGAAGAACCGAATCTGAGTCTCTGACCACCATGCGCTTTTAGATCGGAGTTGAGAGATCGTGGGGGGGGGGGGGGGGGAGAACGTGAACGTGGAGAGATCGAGAAAATGAGATGAAAAATCGAAATTGAAGGTGGATCAAAATTGTGATGGATTCTAAGATCTAGATAAAAATGACAATAACCTAGATTAGAAATGAGAAAAGAAAAAAAATGGATCTTACCTTAGGAGCGGAAAAGATCATGATCGCCTTGACGAAGGCTGACTCACTGTCACCGGATAGCTTAGACGCTAGATACCCTTCTGCGATAAGATAGCTATCGAAGAATAGGCTCCTCTCACCAAAGATTGATTAAGTTGAAATGAGGGAGGAGGAGCCATATTAATTGATAAAAATATGGAGTTTAAATTTTAAAAATTTAAATGAAGATAAGAGATAAGAAAATTTGAAATGAGATAAAGATAAAAAATACAATTACTTTTTAGAAATTATTTACAAAAATTAACTATTTTTTGTATTTTTCTTCACATTATTAAATTGAAAAATAAATGTTATTTTTTTATTTTTTGTGGTGGTTATTTATGAAATTTAACTATATACATGTACTATATACAAATATGACATTATATACATAGTTAAATAAGGAAATTAGTTTTTTGTTTTAAAATTATTATTACAAAATTTTTGTTTTAAATATTTATTAAAAATATTTATAATTATTTACATATATAATAAAAATAAATATATACTACAAATAAATGGTAAAATTACACAAACCACCCCAGAAAACCAACTTTTCAACCGTAACTCCAAAAATTACGAAATCACGACCATTTTAAAGATAATTTAATTTAGAATATAATGGAAGTGAGTTTGGTTCAAGTTCATATGGAGTCAAAATTAATCTTTTAATTATCACTTAATGGCCTTTTTTGGATGTGGTTACTTTTATCATGTACATGATTTAATTTTGCAATTATTTTTATTATTTAGGGAACATTTTTATTTACAGCTTTTGTTTTGAAAATTATTTAATTTGAGGTCAATTTATGTACAAATAAGATAGTGTGAGTATAAAAATATACGTAAAAAAATATTTACAACACATTTTTTGGATTTTCGGATTCAGAACCCTATCTCCCCTTACTTTATTCCTGGTCGATCAAGTCGAGTCTTGACCTTCTTTCAGAGTTTGGGTCGGCCTTTATCTATTACATATATACAATCTTCTTTTTTCCTTTATTTATTTATTTAAGGTTAAAATAGTAATAAATGTATAATATTTACACATATATGCAAGTTAGTAAGAATATGGAGTTAGTATTATATACAGATGTTTTATAAGGGATTTTGAGCGCTAAAATAAATGAATAAAGACGATGAAATGCATATTCATCAGGCGTGAAAGTACATGTTGGCAGGCATCTAATTGTATTTTTGCACAATTTTAGTAGCATTGGTTCTATATTTAAGAAATTAATTTCAAGCACCAAAATACATATACTGGAAAGTGTATTTTTGTAAATAAAATAAAGTGTGAGGGCTCAATTACATTGAATTTAGAAATATACAATATACATTAAGGCTTATTGGACTAAATTGAATAGAAAAAGCTACAAGTGGTAGCCTTGCAATTTGCCCATCTCATGTGGGATTGCACGTGAGTTGAGCTGAACGGGACCCCCCTGCAGTATTCAATAAATACAAGGGCTCAAGACGCAAAATGCCCATTTTATTTGCATTGCCTATTTTTCACAAGTTTAATAATGAAATACAAAAAATGCAGGAATGAGTTTTGCAATTACCTCAATAGGCGTGCACATGCGAACGACGCGATGTTGATTCAATCTGGGGCTTCATCAGACGGTTGGAGCGTCACGTGATTGAATGGTCACGATTAGAACTGGGCGGCCACATTGATCCGACGGTCACTGCTATCCAGGAAGAACAGGGAATATGGTCCTTGTCCCCGAACTTCTTCTTGATTTCCTTCCTCCCCCAAGCTTCTCCTTCATCTCTAAGTAACTCCACAGGTGGAGGGGGTGTCTTCCGCAGTCGAGTACATCTTCGAAATGGTCCGGGGCTCACAGATTGAGCCCTGGAGGTTAGAACTTCCTAGAGGTGCTTTGGACCTCAAGGCTACTCCAGACGGGCCCCTTCACATGCGGTTCCTGCATCAACAAGCTTACAGTTCGAGGGCAAAGTGCCTCGACCCGGTTAGCGTGGAATAGGTCAGAGATGGGGTGATATGGGGTGTGCTTCGACGAGGATGGTGGAGGAAGAATGGGAGTACAAATCATGGGTTGATCTGGGTAGTTGAAGTGGGAACAAAGATGAAGAAGTGGTAGGGGAATCGAATGGGGTGGAAAGGATGGTCGGGGATACTAGTGTTTACGATGAAAGCATGACCGGAGTTCGAGAGCTCCAGTGAGGCGACCAACCTATTCTACACTAAATTACTAACTAATACGTGAAATAAAATGCACCAAAACAAATCTACAAGCTACAACTATCGAGGAAAATGAAATGGCCCAGCTCATACCTGCTGGCTAAGACAAGGAGCAGAGGTGGCCTGCGATCCACCGTGGATGCACCTCCATCCTCCCTCAGCTCGCTCGGACCCTCTAAGGGTATGCCACTTGTCACATAGAGACTCGCTAGGCTAGAGGCGGGGACTTTAGGGTTCTGGGGATGACCAAAATAGAGGAGGAAGGTCAGAGATCTTATTTATAGACAGACGACACACCCTTATTGGTCGGCTTATTAGGAGATATTAACACTATGTACAATGGATATGCGATTTGGGCGTGAATAAAGGAAGATCAGGGAGCATATCTTGTGAAGAGATCAAGGGTGATGGAGATCTAGGGGAAGCGGGAAAAATGCTACAATCGAGGGATTCAACGAGTATGATGAAAGTCAGAGGTGTCAGGGGGAGTTGACTGGGGGTCAACAAACCCTGGGCCTTGATTGTCTCACGCCAGTCCGCATAAGGACAAAATAGCTAGGTTTATAGAAAATAAATAATTAAATATAGTAAATGATTTTATTAATTTTTGATTATAAAATAAAAATATTTATTATTTTATGTAGTATTTTATTATGATTTTTTTATTTTATTTGATGTTATTTATTTTTAGTTATTTTTAGGGGCATATTTATAAGTATATTCATCTATATTTTGGATATTTATTTTTATTTTATATTTTTGATTTTATTATTTTATTCTCTAATTTTATACACTTATAACTTATTTCTAGGTGGATCTAAATATTTTTATTATGTTTTATGATATAATATATACTTAAATAAATAGATATACTTATTATATATGTATAGTTATTTCATATTCATCTATATATTTTTGTGTTTTATTTATTTTAATATTTTCTTGATGATTTTATTTTAGTTTTAATATGTACATCTAATATAAATAATATTTATAAAATTATAAAAATTATAAAATTATAAAAATAACAAAGAGTAAATAAAACGAATATTTTATTCGTGTATATTACACAATAGGGTTCCAAATCCTAACTTTCACACCTTAACTTCAAAAAATACAAAACCACCTTTATTAAATAGCTTGTTAAAAGTTATATACAATTAAAGAGATTTTTATATATTTTGAGTTTTTATTTGGAAGGTATGGGTCTAGGAAGTTGAGATTTGGGAATCTTATTTAGAGTATAACTTTGACATTGTATATTGTTTTTGCAGGAAATCAATTTTATATTTTTCTATATTTGTTATCTAAAACTTTCATATACAAAGTTTCTTTATTTAATGAATAAATAATAAAGAATAAAATATGTCTTGAAAATGCTTTAAGGAATGAATAAAAGAATTTGGTTTTTATTGTATTCTGGACCCATATCTCCCGCTACTTCATTCCTTGTCGACCAATTCAATTCTTGACTTGGTCTCAAGGTTTAGAGTCATAAATACCTTTGGCATTTTATTCTTTTATTCTTTTCTTTATTATATAATTTTAGCATTAAAAACAGTATTATTTACGCAATGAATGCAATAAATAATGAATGTTATTTTGTACTATTTAATGCTAATTACATGCATTAACTAGGGGTTTTAAGGTCAAAATGATAGAATAAAGGTGATGAAATAAAGATTCACTGCCTGACTTTTGAGGAGACATGAGCAAAGTCTTGTGGATCTTAGAGGCTGTTGTGTTTCAAATCTGGTTTCCCAATAAGGTTTCAATCAAACCTAACTTTCAAGGTTCTCTCTGAGCTCCAATCTTTGATTTTATGAAGGCAAGTTCGAAGGTTAAAATCAATCCAAGTTTTTTCTTATTCTTTTCTTTATTTTCTTTTCTGCACTTATAAGCATAAGTGTTTGCTAGGGACTAGCAAAGGCAAGTATAGGGGGGCGATGAATCTCTATTTCATCACCTTTATTATTTCATTTTGGCCTTTAATCCATAGTTAAATACATGTAAACAACATTATTTTGCATAAAATAACACATATTAATTATAATGTAAATATTGTATAAAATACTTTATTTAGTGCCAAAATAAAAGAATAAAGAAAAGAAAAAATGAAATACCATAGGTATTGAATGAAGCTAAACCATGATACAAAGGTATCATGATGATTGGGTTGACAAGGGATAAAGTTGGGGGAGATAAGGGCCAATAAATAGAAGAAACCCTAATTTTTTATTCTTCAATAAGTCCAATTTGAGACCTATTTTATTATTTATTATTTATACATCAAATCAAGAAACTTTGTACATGAAAGTTGTAGATAAAAATACATAAAAAAATATAAAATTTATTTCACATAAAAATAATGTACAATGTGTTTTCTACACTCAGAATAAAAATCCAGAATCCTAACTTCACATACCCATATCTTCTCCATATGAACTTAAAATTCATCAAAATCACCTTTAATTGTTTATAACATTTAATTAACTATTTAATGAGTTAGGTTTTGGATCCCTATTGTACACTATACATGAATAAAATAACCATTTTATTTATTCTTTATATTTTTCATGATTTTATATTTTTATAATTTTATAAATATTATTTATAACATATGTACATAATTAGAATAAAATAAAACCATAAAAATACACTAAAATAAATAAGTATACAAAATATATAGATGAATTGTACATTTATATATTTATATAATAAGTAGCTACAATTTATAAAGTGTATATATTATATCAGAAAAATAAAACAAAAATATATTTATGTATATTTAAGTAAGTTTTAAATATATAAATTATTTATATAAAATATTAAAATCTAAAATTCAAAATAAAAATAAAATATAATATATAGGTAAATATACCTATATTTACACTCGTAAAAAGTAATATATAATAACAAACTTGTGAAAATAAATAATAATCATCATAAAATACTATATAAAATAATATTTTTTATGTTTTAACCAAAAATTAAATAAATCATTTATTATTTTATTTAGAATTCTTTTTGAATTTACTTGCTAGTTTGTCCTCATGCAGCCACATGGCCCAATCAGAGGCGGGCCTCGGTTGACATGTCTGTTAACTGACCCCCCTTTGACGCATAGCCTTGTAGCCCTTACTGACTGACCATCTTTCTCGATTTTCTCTCTCAAATCTTTCGTTATTTTGCGATGATTCCTTCTTGACTTTTGGCCCTTGATCCTTGGACTTTCACGCCACATTGATTCCTCGATCAATGGCCTCCTGAATCATGCACTATGCTCAAGTCAACCTCGACCAGTACATATACCTCTACCTCACCCATTTTTGAATTTGATCTTGCTCCAACTTCGAAATCCCCTAGAACCATGGCCTTCTAGAACTCTGGTGACAACAACCTCTTCGCCCGATAGCTTGGCGTAGATGAAGAGGCGCAACGATGAAGATCTGAGCCTCGTCGAAGTAGCAGACGGAGCTCCGCCTTGGTTCCATGTTTCTCATGTTGAACCTTAGTTTTTATAGCTCATTTCATTCCTAGCATCATAGATAACCTAGTGTAGGATTTTGTTTCGATTGCTTTCACATTTTATTCTTTAAAATTCCAAATCGAACTTCATCAGAGCTCCTACGTGGCAGCTGACTCACCGTGATCCGACTGTCATCCGGCTTCACCAAGACCTCCATATCGTTCCTCTCTGCCTTCCCTTCGCCCCAGGCACCACCGGTGAACCTGGTATCTCCCATATCAGGAAATACGCTCTCCCATCTCTATTGTTTGCCGCAGAGCTTCCGTTCGACCTATACTCCATCCATTTCACCAGAGCAGGACTCCTAGACTGTATTTTTGCTCGTTGACTAACCTTGAAGGTCTCAGGAGTCAAAGACTCCTCAGGGAATCGATTTTGACTCATTTGAAGTTCTGGAACCCTATAACCTCATCAACCTCCAGAGATCATTCCGGTGAACCTCGAACCTATCTAAAGCCATCGGCCTATCCGAGGAGCCTCTAGGAAGCTTTTGGACCCCTCTATTGCACCAAAGACCGTTAGAGACAGAAGGAGGAGCCAATCGAAGCTCACTTGTGCTGTTGCTCTACACTGTTCTCGGTGAAGAGCAGTAGCTATCCAATCGACATGATGCTCCAGTTTTGTTGTCAGCCGTTGGATCCAGCCACCGAAGAGTGCACGATTAGGATCAAGGATCTAATCTAAACTCTCTGCCTTCGAAGCGTCATTGGTCGTTCTCCGCATGACACATGGTTAAGTGAACACATTAGAGATGTCGTCCAACACCTAGCGGGGGTATTTTACACTTTATACCCATCCCTTTTGTATTTTATTTTTAATTTATAAACTTACACTGCAGTTAGAAATATTATAATATTTAAAATTAGCACGTGAGGTGACTAGGTATTTTGCACCTAAAACCTCAGCCTTTTTGTATTTCTTTTTAGTCCAAGCTTTTGTGATATTAGGGTAATATTTTGTGTAACATTTGCATCTGCCCCCCCCATATAGTGTTTTAATTACAAAAATACCCTGAAGGTATATATTATTGGGAATATTTGGGATATTTGTGTTTTTAGCCCCAGACTTCTTTAGGGTGTTCGGAAACAATGTCTGCACTTTAACTATTTACAAAAATACCCATGCCATGTTGCATTTTCTTATTTTTTTAAAAAATAGCTCCTTAGCCCTACAAATTCGTAGAAAATTAGGATAAATACTTCATATATTATTCTGCCACATATATTTTGTTAAGGTATTTTATCATATATATCTATTTATTAAAAATAAAAAATAGAGCTACTATTCACTATCAAACTTAGAAAAATACCCAAATATGAAAATATTTTGAACTATTCTAGAAAAAAATATTAATTGTTTATAATTGTATTTTACATCTAGAGACCAAAAATCTCTAAAAATAACAAAAGGAAACCATTAAAAATTAAAAAGCTTTAAAATCCTTATAAAAATGCTCAAAAATATTTTAAAAAATATTTATTTCTATTTCTAAATTTTATTTATATAATATACTATATATTAAAAATAGTTTAGAAAATTTAGAACTTTCATCCATTTTTAGATTCCAAAACAATTCGACGTATTAACATAAGTCATTGTTTTGAGAATTTAATTCAACTGAAAATCCAAAAAAATAGTAAAAAATATAATAAAAAATAAAGAAAATCCTAAGAAAGTCAAAACATTTTATTTTCTGAATTTTGAGTACTTATAGACATATCTATAAATATTAAAGCCCTGTTATATATATAGTTATATTTTCTTATATTACTATTAATGATATTATAACTATTAAAAATCCCAAAATATTGTTACTACCTTTAAAAAATAAAAAAGACTGTACCTTAGGCTATTTTCCTAATTTTGATTTCATTTTGTCTTTTTATTATCGTTATTATCTATATTATACTTATATATTATATATATTGATATCATAACTAATTATAAAGAAATAGGAAATTAAAATCATAAAATATAAAAAAATTATTAAAATTATTAAAATTTAAATCCATAAAAATATAAGAACAAGAAATTTCAAAAAATTGAATAATTAAAAACCCACCAAAAATAAAACATCCTCAAAACCCAAAAACTTTTATTGTCTTTTGCCACTTTTCGGTGTCTATTCTCCGTTATCCTTGTGTTCAACACCTTATACATACTTCCACTATATATATGATTATAATAAGTTTTGACCTCCCATTTTGCTTGATTTTTTAATTGCTTGTGTGGGTTAATTAATGAGTACTTGAATTTAGTGAGCGGTCACCTCAACGACACTTTATCTTCGCTCTTTGTGAGGATATTTTAGACCCTTGCCAAAGTTGAGTTCATCATTGGGTATTGCCAAGCTCATGTTTGGCTTAATGACATGTCAATCTGCATACAGGGAATGAGCTGCTATGTGGTTTGATAAAGGGCTTCGCGGAGCTATTGGGGATATTATGGTTTGTGGAGGCCCTTTCTATGGTAATCTTCAATAGCAGGTGGTGTCACTACCCATCTGTCTCAGTAGCTTTGGTCTGCAGTCAACTCTTGTTACTTCTTCTTGTGCTTTTGTGGCATCTAGAGCTCAACCTTGGGTGCTCCAAGACTATATTTTACAAGACCGTGGGATACATGGTATGGATTCTGATTTTCTATTCTCTTTGGAGGGCCTACATACCACACTTCCATCTCTTGATCTTTTTTGTTTTGATAACAAGGATACTGTCCCCTTAAATAAAAAATGTTTGGCGAGTTCCCTTTCTAGCAAAATTATTAAAGAAATGGAAGTCTTGACATGACTGTTAATAAAAAGCAATTTTTCATTGTTTACAAGATGATTATGCTCAAGACTTACTTTATCCTATTCCTATTGAGGGCATTGGAATGCATATGTCACCAGTTGAGTATCATACTATCCTCAAGTATTGCCTCATGATTCCTCTATTTTCAGCTGATGAGGCTTGTCCAGTATGCAACAAATGCTGCTTAGATGCTTTTGGGAAGCATGTCGTGAACTCCTAGGTTTTAAATATAGACATGATTATGTAAGATATGCCCTTTATGATGCTCTCAAACATGTTGGGGTTGCTTCAAAGAAAGAGACACCTATTAGTTTTTTGACGGATCCACATGAGGAGAGATCGGCACTCAGATCAGTAGATGTTTTAATATTTGGATGGGTTGGAGGGAAACATGCGTGTGTTGATTTGATTGGAGTTTCTCCATTGGTGGGTCCAATAATGAATGATTTTATTGTGGGATACGCTGCATAGAAAGCTGCCTCTGCTAAAGTTGCTAAGCATGAGAAGGCTTGTATTGACAATCAACATGTATTCACCCCTTTTGATTTTGGTACCTTTGGGTTCTTGGCAACTGAAGCAGTATAGCTCCTCAAAAGAGTCCAAAAAATTATGCATATCAAAGTTGGCTCTCAGGTCTATAGATATTGTGTTTTGAAGAATTGGATTTGCCATCCAAAAGGGATTGGTAGTGCAACTTCTTTCTCATCTCCCATCAATCTCTCTATAATTGAAACATGTATCCAATTTTCCAATTCGATATTAATTTAAGCTTTGCTTTTTGTGAAATTCACTAATAGTAAGAATATGACATAATAATTGTAAATCAATAAGTATTATGCTAAAGTTGATGGAAACTATTACTAAAATAAGTGTCTTATTACAATCATAATGGCTTAGAACTCACTGGAAAATTTCCCTATATGTCGGTTAACATGTATATGCTCTTGAGAGCATACAACTTGGCTACTCAAACCAATTTTTTTAAACTCATTGGGAGATTTAGATCATCTCTTATCATGATGTTGTCATTTAAGTTTTATAAAAAAATTGGCACTTCTAACATGTCTGTCAAGAAGGGATCAATTTCAACTATTATGAGATCATCAAATTTTCACATGCTTGAAGGGTGGGATATGAATATCAAGATTGTGTTGAAATTTGAGTGACAACATCATGATAATAGGTGAGCTAAATCTCTCCATGAGTTTTAAAAAATACTATGGAAAAATCTAACAGAAAGCGTAGGAGTAGACAAGTTGTATGCTCCCATGTGTATCCATTGAAATGAGGTGGAGTCTTTTAGATCTTAATCTAGCAGTTTTATCCATTTTCGTAATTGTTGATAAAACTACATACACCTCTAGATTGCTTGTCCATGTCAACATGCCAAAAATATCGATCGCAGTTAGCTAATAAAAAATTGGAATTATTTCAGGAAGGCGAGCATCCAATGAGGGCTTAATTTTGTCAATACTTCCCTTTGCCACCAACAACAAAAAGATGCACATTCAAAAATGTCCAATCCCACTAGATGCACATTCTTTTGGCTAATCCCATTCCTTTGGCTGATCCCACTAGATGCACATTCATATGCGCTCATCACCCCTATACACATGGGTGTCGTGTGCTCAGTTCTTACACCCCCTTGTGCAGGTCACTCGAGCGGCTTGTCGGATTTGGACATTGGATGTGGACGTTTAATACGGATGAATGAAAAGGAGCTTCCTTCACCCATCTTTGGACATGGTGGGTTCGTTGGCGCACCGTACGAAAACTCAGGGCCCGGATCAGAGGTTTCAAAGGCGGAAGAGTTCTTTGATCCCATGGAGGGGTTCATCAGTGGCGACCCAGGAGTAGAGGTGCTAGATTCTTTGCAAGAGGCTCTCCTGGATTTGAAGCTCAATGAGAAATTGGCGAGGACAAGCGAAGGACTCTAAGATCAGGGGTTGCATCAATGATGGACAAGGATAACCTTTTGGGTGGTGACAGGTCAAGAGGCAGGGTCATGAATGTTGGTGAGGTCCCTTGACACGCCAAGATCAAGGGTGGAATTGAGAGAAGCAGAGTGGAGAGGTCTTGGAAGGCATCAACCAGGAGCACATGATGTCGATAGGAATTGAGAACACATATGAGCGGTTTCTCGAGGAAGCTTCGTAGGCAGATTCGTTGCACTGGGAGATCTCGAGGCTGGAATGCGTGAGAAAGGAGCATGGAGACCAAGCTCGTGAGGTTTTAGAGGAAGACAACAGACAAGGGCCACAAGTGGTGGCGACATCAGAGGAAGTGAAGAGCTAGGGGCAGTTACATGGGAAGATGGGGATATGCAGTGGATATCATATTCTGAGTCAAAGTTTATTGATTCTGAAGGGTCTTTAGAGGGGAATGTGGTGAACGTGATTGGTGTATTTTGCGGGGATACCCCCGACTATGCTTCATGAAGATACTATCTTAGATTGTGAGGGGGTTGGGGCAACCTGACAAGAGGTTGGTGGTCAGCTCCCTATTGGCAGCTTGGAAGATTGATATAGCTTGCTTACAGGAGACGAAGATTTCTTCATGGGACAACTGAATGGAACTCCTGCTCTGGACCTTCTCTCTCAGAGTTTTGTGTGATTGAGGCAGTCGGGAGTTCAGGGGGTATTATGATTGCGTGGAAGGGATCTAGCTTCGAGGCTTTAGCTAAGATGAAGCTAAATCGATCGATCTCGGTGCTTCTACGTAGCAAGATGGACCCGTCTTGCCTCCTTATCTCCTCGGTCTACGGTATCTCCGGTTCCTCCACAAATGACGAGCAATGGGCAGAGCTGCGATCCACCAGGGAGAGGTTCCTGATCAATGCCTAGATTGTGGGAGGGGACTTTAATGTCTCTTTGTACCTGGATGACAGGCTTGGAGGGAGAGGCACGCAGGATCCATGCTCTGAGCGATTTGCGACTGTGGTGGAGGAACTTAGTCTGGTGGTTATCAATGCTTCTAACTACAAGTACACCTAGAGAAACTCATACTCAAGATCACGTGTAGACAGATTCCTGCTTTCAGTAGAGGCTATGGAGAGATTCTCTTGGCTAAGGTGACCTCATTCTGAGATCGAGATCGGACCACACTTCGATCTGATCTGACATGGTTTTACCGCCTCATCCATTTTCAAGTTTGAAAGAAGTTGGTTATTGGAGGAAGGGTTCCGAGATTTGGTCACATCTTTCTGGAGGAACCTAGATATTTGGGGTTCGTCCACCACGAAGCAGGCCAGGAAGCTAGATGCCCTTCGATCCAGGCTATGTCAGTATGAGAAGGAAAATAGGGAGGCGTGTAACCTGAGGCACAATACAGCTCATGACGATTTGTTGCGTTTGGATTTGGTGGAAGATGTACGCGAGCTTGAGGAAGAGGAGGTCATATGTAGAGGTGAGGCATAAAAGATCATGGATGAGGAGGATAGAAAGAAGGATTTTGAGTGAGGCAAAGATCAAGAAAGAAATGGTTGAAAGGAGGGGACACTAATACTAGGTTCTTTCATAATGTCGCCAACAGTAGAAGGCGAAGAAACATGATCTACTCTGTTAAGATCCAAGGGGTGGAGGTGCATGGGGAGCTTGAGATTGCAAGAGCAGTGACACAATACTTTGAAGATATGAGCAGGAAGATGGAACACAACAACTCAAGATGGTTAGGTTAGGGGGTGGGTGCTATTTCTGTGGAGGACAAGGAGGAATTGGTGAGGTCTTTTGACGCGAGGGAGGTCTGTGAGGATTTATTTTGCACTCAACCAGGATAGATGCCCGGGTCCAGATGGTTTCACAGTCTTCTTTTACACAGAATTTTGGGAGCTAATTGAGGAAGATTTGATGGCAGTGATGGCTTAGTTTGGTGAAGGAAACCTGGGATTTGAGAGACTCAACCGATCCCTAATGTTTTTGCTCCCCAAGAAGGATGTGGCTACAAAGGTGGAGGATTACAGGCCCATCACTCTATCGAATGCATCATACATGATCGTGGCAAAGGTGTTGGAGAACAGGTTGAGGGGTGTCTTGGGCAAGGTCATCTCGCTAGCACAAAGTGCCTTCCTCCCTGGTAGGCAACTCGTGTATAGAGTCATTCCGCATAAGAGATCATTGCTGATTGGCGGAGACAGAAAACTAAGGGAGTGATGTGGAAGGTAGATTTCTCCAAAGCATATGACTATGTGGAGTGGAGATTCATCTGGGCATCTTTGCACAGGAGAAGCTTTTCGGATATGTGGATTTCTTGGATGAAGAGGTGTGTTACGACCGCGTCATATGCAGTGTTGGTCAACGGTCAACCGAGGGGAGGTTTCTTCCAGCCACAATGCGGAGTCCGCTAGGGATGCCCTCTGGCTCCACTCCTTTTTGTGTTGGCTATCGACACTCTCACATCCATGGCCGAACTCGCAGTTACAGGTGGTATGTGCAGGGGCTACTCTAAGGGAGACATTTCTGTTCCCATTCTCCAGTATGCAGATGACACGTTATTATTTGCTGAAGTTGGCCCCTTGAGTTGCAGGGTCCTTTCGAAATCATGGAGATCTCCATGTAGGTATCAGGTCTCAGATTGAATAGATTGAAGTCATAGTTTATGACGTTTGTATTGCACAAAGAGAAGACTATGAGCTGTGAAACTTGTCTACGATCGCCAAGGGGTCAGTTGGCGATGCGCAATCTAAGAGTTTCGTTGGTTGCTTGGAGAATAACAGCTGCATGGTGGCTTCCAGTGGGTGAAAGGATGGAGCAGAAGCTGGATGGTTGGAAGGCCTCTTATCTCTCCTGAAGGTAGATTAGTATTATTGAAATCTGTCCTATCCGCAATTTTGATCTTCTTCATGTCATCGAGGGTTCTTCCGGTTGTGGTGAGGAAGGGGTTAGAGGGCATCATGACGTTGTTCTTGTGGGCCTCCTCTGGTAGAGCCAAGGGAATCACCTTCGTGGATTGGAAATCGATAACACAGACTAAGGAGAATAGGGGCCTTGGGGTGCGTAACCTAGAAGAGATGAACAAGGCCCTCCTGGGCAAGTGGGTCACACGTATCTTGGGGAATTGCGACAGTTTGGTGTGTAGGGTTATTCGCAAGATCTACACATCTAGGTCCTCCTTCCGAGAGAATGAGGAGCTGGAATAAGCATCCTCTTACTTCTGGCGAGGCATTTGTGGGGTTGCACAGGAGATTCGCCCATTTTTGCATCCTCTGATGGGGGATGGGAGAGGCTTCAATTTATGGGTGAATGACTGGACTAAGGCGGGAGCGTTGGGTGCATGTTACCCAAACTTAATGGCGTTGGCTATCAACCGAGGTGCATCTGTCGCAAAGGTGTGGAATGGCTACACCTATTTACCCCGCTTTTGAACAGAGCTACCCGATCAACAGGTGGGAGAGCTGATGGAGGTTAATGGATGAACTGAAGGATGCTCCGGCTCCCACGGAGGGGCGTGATCACTAGTATTGGAGGGATGACATTTTCTTGATTGGGAAGGCATATGTGGTTCTGAAAGGCACATCAATATTTGATCCGGGAGGATGTGTGAGTGACTACAGAAGAATATGGAAGTGAAAGATTTCAACGTGGTAAAGGTCGTTCTGTGGATTCTTAGAAGAGGCTGGCTCTTAACGGGGGCAAGACTTGCGCGGTTTGTGGGAGGTGTAGATCCTATTTGCTCGTGGTGTCAGGAAGAGGAAGAAGATTCGGATAACTTATTCCTCAGGTGCAAGCAATCGGGGAGGCATGGTCTCTCTTGGGGTACCACTCGGGTCGCTTCAGCGGATTGACAGGTTTTTGGGCATTCATTGGACATGATTGGAGGGGATCAGAGAAAGAGAGGGCCAAGCTCGTGGCGATGACGGGGGACTTGGTGTGCTAGAAACGATAACATCTTCAGGCATACGCGTGTGTACAATGAAAATACGGTGGCTCATGCAAATGCACTGGTTGAAAGTTGGTTTTTGTAAAATTTTTCCGATGTCTAGACCCGATTTTTGAGCGTATAATACTTTAAAGTGATAAATGGTGAAGTTTTTGAGTATACACCATACGGTGGAGATCCTTTTTCCTTTAAAAAAACAAAAAGATGCACAAACGAGGATGATCTCCCCTTCTCTCTCTCGTTCAATGGATGTAAATTCTAAATTACATAAAGATTAGAGCAGTAATTAGAATAATATAATTAGTGGCTAGTGGATTAATGGTCTCTCTTGGGGTACCACTCGGGTCGCTTCAGCGGATTGACAGGTTTTTGGGCATTCATTGGACATGATTGGAGGGGATCAGAGAAAGAGAGGGCCAAGCTCGTGGCGATGACGGGGGACTTGGTGTGCTAGAAACGATAACATCTTCAGGCATACGCGTGTGTACAATGAAAATACGGTGGCTCATGCAAATGCATTGGTTGAAAGTTGGTTTTTGTAAAATTTTTCCGATGTCTAGACCCGATTTTTGAGCGTATAATACTTTAAAGTGATAAATGGTGAAGTTTTTGAGTATACACCATACGGTGGAGATCCTTTTTTCTTTAAAAAAACAAAAAGATGCACAAACGAGGATGATCTCCCCTTCTCTCTCTCGTTCAATGGATGTAAATTCTAAATTACATAAAGATTAGAGCAGTAATTAGAATAATATAATTAGTGGCTAGTGGATTAATGACACGTGCTAACGAGTTTAGTGCGGTTGTTTCGTTTGGCAGGTGCGTGCGTCTTCAAAGTCTGGCATTTGGGTCAGGAGAATGGCTAAAATTTAGATTAACGTCGACAGCAGGATTCGAACCTGCGCAGGCGAGCCCAACAGATTTCGAGTCTGTGTCCTTAACCACTCGGACATATCGACGTGTTTGGCACTTCTTTTTATTTTAAGATGTGTACGACAGGCGGATTACAGAAATAATTGCACCATTAAGCTTAATAACTGCACGATTAAGCTTAATCCTTTGGACGGTAGACGTATAACCTTTATAATATTCAGAGCCGCATGTTTGAAAATGAGTTTAATATCACACTTGGAAACTGAAGTTGTCAATGTGGAGATGATCGTTAGACCCTTTATCTTCCCATCATGAATTGACGAGTTATAAAAAAACACGGTTTCACCGTGGACGGGTTGAGAAAAGATAGTACACACCTTCCGTATTTATATCAAGCAATTTTCATTATCACAGCCACCAAAAATACCACGTTAAAAAAGCACCGGGTAATTGTCGAACCCATTTTTAATTGCAGTAATAATTGTTTCTATCAACATCTCTAGTTACCATTCTCTCTCTATAACATAATACTGGAGACAATTACTAAATTTTGCAATAAATTTCATTACTCGAAAAAGACTATGGGTCAATCTAGAGAAAAGGACACATATACCCATATTATTTAAGAAAATTACAATATAATACCCCCTTCATCCTCTTCCCTCCAATCCTCCTCCCGTACAACCACATCATCCACTCCCTCCTTCATGCTGCTACATCCGGTACCTTAACCCCTCTGCTGCCTCTTACATCATTGTTCATTCCCTTGACCTGACTCGTCATCATCGACCATCGGCTCCGTGAGAAGACACCATCATTCCTAGCATCATCAGTCGTTATCATCCCTCTAATCGCATGTAGAAACTAGGTAGTTGTTCCCTTCATCTCCACACTAGGCCCGGAGGTTCGAGGATTTGCATCACCACCTCGGTTCCTAATCGCTACATGTGTCGCCCTATTGGTGGTCCTATACCACGATCTTTTCATCCAGATTGTCTTCATTCTGTAAGCGTTTTGGGTGTATCGTGGATTCCACAAACATGATTTATCACAATTTGGTGTGATCGACCTTAGAAACGGTGGAAACGATTGCGACACCTGCAATAATGTTTCCTTGTAATGCATACCGATTCCTAGATCTCTTTGTGGACATAACAAAATGTCCTTCTTAGGCAACTATTTGAATATTGTCCTTCGTAGCATAATCGCACCATTTCTCTTATAGGGTACCAAGAGATAACGAGTTCTTTGTCATATCTGGAACAAGGTGAACATTTATCAAGATGACATATGTCCCGTTGCGCATCATCAGTTCAACACTTCCCAACCCTATAACCATGGGATTGTTCATAATGACAACTCCTCCATCGACATATATGTATGAGGAGAACCAACGATAGTGGGGCATGATGTGCAGGAGCAACATGAATCGAGGAGACATGCGTTTTTTGATCTATGTGGTGTACTAGTCATCATAACATATCCAACATCCCTGCATTCAATTTCCAGATAACTTGCTTCTGCTGTAGAACCATCTTTTCCATGTTACTTCTTATCTTTCTCTTTATTTTTGAGTTTCCAACACTCATCTTTCGCATTTTTTCTTCGTATATCATCTTTTGTAAACGATGAATGTGAACACAATAATAAGAACAAGACGATATACATATGAACACAAAGATTTTACATGGGATCTTACTACGTGAGGAGCGTGTGATGCCCGCTCCTGGATCCAAGATACTCGTTTACATAACACTCGTAGTATCATGTTTGTTAGAGATTGCATTACGTTTATGAAATTTAGAAAAAAAATTGAATTTTCGAAAGACATTCACATTTAACTAACAAGCCACTGAACTAATAATGTGTCACCAATTTATATTGCATAAACTTCTATATAATTTAATACGTAATAACAGAAACTGCATTATGTACATGAATATCAATTTGTAGTAGAAGAGAAAGAAAATCATTTATAATATCTTGAACAAAAACTATAACATGTGTACCTGTCAATAGTAACTGTGGAAGGAGATGTTCAACTCTCCAATACCACGATGCATGTGTTTTGCCTGCAATCCATGAAATAGGGAGAAAAAAATGTCAACCAATGCTGAACACATCTAATTAATTAAATACACAGAAAATTTAATGGCTCCAAAAGAAAGCAAGTAGATAAAAAATTAAATTTAATGAGCTACTTGCATTGAAACATGTTTTTAAATTGTTTGGTATGTGAATCCCCATCTTACTCATCTTATCTCAATTACTTAGTTTTAACATTTTTATATATAGATTATATGATCCATATTTAATCTATCACCATTTTTATTATTAAAATTCATATTTGATGGGTCTTAGTAATATGGATGATGAGTCTCTGGTCTGGTCATTGTCTTTATCAAATGCGTATTATGATCGAGGTGATCCATATATATTGATTATTTAATGACTAATATGATCAAGATGATCTAGATCTCTTTCCGATGTTTACGAGTCATGTGGATGGATCATAGTATGTGTATATGATGAGTCTAATGTTATGATTTCTTTCTTGTTAAATTTCTCAAGCTCAGTGGATTGTTTGTGATCTTGGTATGAGGGTGACCTCACACTATGGCTCTAAAGCAATAATGAAGCTTTAGGGTTAGGGTACCTCTGTAGGCATATGGTAAGGTAAAATACATCCTAAGGGTACCTCTGTAGGCATATGGTAGGGTAAAATACATCCTAACTAAGTTCCCAATACATCCACTAACTTCTCTAACATCCGTGGTAGTATCTTTTAGTCTGATAAGGATGATTTTCATAATATGATCTTTTCTCTTTGCCATGACCTACTGGCGAAATAGTAACTAGCTTTACCGAACCTAAGCTCAATTGTATCCAACTTAACTGTAATCAAGCACCACTGTATTCAACTCCATTGTAATCAAGCTCTACTCTATTCAACTCAACTGTAACCAACTTAACTTTAATCGATCTCAATACATAATCAAATCAATTATTACCAAACTCAATCTGTAACCAACTTAGATGTAATCAATCTCAATTCGTAAAACTCAATTATTACCAAACTCAATCTGTAACCAACTCAACTGTAGCCATCACCAAGTCTATTGGCGGAACAATAACTAAAACTCATGTGGTGAGGAAGTCTCCTAAGATATCCTTCTGTCTCATCCTCTAAGTGGAAGTGCGATCCAGTAGATGAATATGTCTACTCCAAAACGCCGTTGAGACTGGTGGGAGAGACTTCCTGGACAAGTCACTCCAAAAATTGGCCAGACCGGCACGGACAAATGAGTTCGAAAAATCAAAACTAAGGGCCCTTCAACCTAGACATCCTAAAGAATAAAGGTCAGTAGAACTGGTCTTAAAAAAACCGATGGATCCCAGAAAGACGTAAAACTACGAGCACTCGCGAAATACCGAGAAAAGGCTGGGATCCGAGACTCGCGCACTAAGCAGCTGCTATCATAACTGAGCTTCCTATCTCCCTCCCAGCTGAGGGTCACCACATCCTCGCACAATCAGGTGTAAGGATCACCATGATTAGCACTCTTAAATATCAATCCTCACCGACTTGATTCCTCATCCTTTCTTAATCCTTTCTATGGTTGATTGTACAAATCTAGGTCTTTTAGTCAACGATCTTATTAATATAACTGATTCACCATTGATTTCACTTATTTGTCTACCACATCCTTTCTCAATCTCTTCTATGGTTGACTTTATAAATCTAGGTATTTTATCACTACCTATCTTTGGTGATATGTATAAATAGTAGATTATACTCAAGTATTAATTGATTTAGGATTTCTATTCATAATAATCTTTAGGAGATCATTTATTGACTTTATAAGAGAAGAGAATTACTATCTTTATATTTGTATTAAATCCATTCAATTAAGTCATGATATTAAAATGTTCACTTGGATCTGGATCTAAGTTCATATTGATGCAAAAATTCATCTTTTCTTATTTAACTCGTAATTTAGTGATGTGATTACTGATTTGACTATTATAGGTCACATGTATGAAATATCTCAATGTACTCATTTTTCGAATTGTGTGAGTAGGAGTTGTTCATAGATATGGATTCAGGTTTAGATAAATGCTAAATTTCAAGTTCTTCATATTTAATCATGAGATTAAGTATCACTTATTTAAATCTAAAACTTGTCTCATCTTGTGTACAAATTCAACCCCAAACCTCAAATTTATTGGCATGAGATTAGTAGCTAATTTATTTTATTAAAATTTAACTTAATTACATACAAATCATCCTTAATTTCTCCTCAACCAATATGAAATCAAAGGTACAAAATTATGTTTAGTTTCATGCAACCCATTCCCTATTTCATCATTCCAGCATGCAAATGTGAATATTTGTAGGTCTGATATTGAGTTCTAATTGCATACAAAATACTTCGAATTCTCATAAAATCAATCATGACTATGTAGCTATTAAATGATCTGAAATTAGGCTCCAATCACATGCAATTCATTCTCAAATTCGTATTATTTTAGTCATTAAATCAATCATAACACTAATCTGAATTGGGTCAAAATATATGTAAATCATCATCAAGTCCTCATGTTTCAACATGTAAGGTATAACTAACTAATGTTCTTGAAATTATATTTCAATCATATGCCAGTCACTGATGAATCTCCATTTCATCACCTTTATTCTATCATTTTGGCCTTAAAAGCCCTAGCTAATGCGTGTAAATAGCATCAATTTGTACAAAATAGCATTCATTAATTATCATATTTATTGTGTAAAAAAACATGGTTTTTAATGTCAAAATTTTAAATAAAGAGAAGAAAAGAAAAATAATAAAACATCGAAGTTATTTTATGACCCTAAACCCCGAGACCAAATCAAGAATTGAGTTCATCAATAAGGAATAAAGTACGGGGAGATAAGGGCCAAAAATAGAATAAAGTTCCATTTATTTATGCATTACTTATGCATTTTTAAACCTATTTTATTCTTTATTATTTATTCATCAAATAAAGAAACTTTTACATAAAATTTGTAGATAATAATGTAAATAAAAATACAAAATTGAGTTTGTACAAAAATAATATACAATGTTCATTTTATACACAAAATAAAAGCCAAAAACCCAACTTCACAGACCCATATATTTCAGATAGAAACTCAAAACATATCAAAATTCACCTCTAATTGTATATAAATTTCACAAGCTATTTAATGGATACAGTTTCATATTTTTTGGAGTTGCTGTGTGAAAGTTAGGTTTTTGACCCCCATTGTATAGTAGACCCGATTAAAATATTCAGTATAGTCACTCTTTATTATTTTTACAAATTCATATTTTTATAATTTTGTAATAATTATTTATAACATATAAGAATCTTAAAACCAAAATAAAACCAAAAATAAAATGTAAAATAAAATAAGTCTATATAAATACATAGAAAAAATACCTATAATTATATTTGGGGATTTCAGTCTTTTATTCTTTATTCATTTATATTTTATAAAATTGTAATACTATCTATATTCTATTAAAAATATAAAACCAAAATAAAACCCAAACAATTAAATTAAAATAAAAAGATGTATATAAAATATAGATAAAATACCTACAAGTATACCTATATAATTTATATACCTATTTATTTAAGTATACAAATAACATCATAAAAATAAAATATAAATATATTTATGTACATAAAAATAAACTATAAGTATATAAAAAATAAAATAATAAAATAAAATATACAAATAAAAATAAAATAGCCAAAATATATGCAAATATACCTATAAATACACCATTAAAAATCAATTACTAATAAATTAAGTCAAAACATAAATAAAAATCATAATAAAATACTACATAAAATATAAATATTTTTTATTTTATAACTGAAAAATAATAAAATCAATAATTATTTTAAAATAATTATTCTGTAATAAAAATACTATTTTGTCATGTAGCATGCTTGGCTGGACCAATGGGATCGCGTCCTCTGTTCACCCCTAGTCAACTCTCCCCCCAGTTTTGCACCCCGTCAAATCTGTATTTTCCCGTGATTTCCTCCCTTTTTCTCGGCCATTCCATCTGCCTATCGACGCCAATCCCTTCATGTAAATTACTCCCAGGTCTATCATGATTCACGTCAGCCACCTTGATCCTCTGTACATACGCCCAATTTCTTGCACTTAGCCGGTAAAATAAGGGTGCGACTCTTGTGTATAAGTAAACCACCTTCATTCCTCCATTTTTTGGTTCTTCCCTGAGGCCTGATATCCCCACCTTCGGCCTAACGTGAACCCTGATGATGAATCCGTGATTCATCATCTTTATTCATTTATTTTATCTTAAAACCCCTTTGAAATACCTATATATAATACTAACTCTATTTTCTTACTATTGTGCATCTGTGTGTAAATACTGTATATTTGTATATTATAATTTTAACCTATAATAAATAAATAAAGAAAGAAAGGAAAAATAAAGAAAAGAAGACTGCATATATGTAATAGATACAGGATGACCCAAACCCTGAGAGAAGGTCAAGACTTGACATGATCGGCCAAGAATAAAGTAGGGGGAGATAGGGTCCTTAATCAGAAAATACAAAAAAAATGTGTGCTATAAATATTTCTCACTTAATTTGTATACATGTATAAAACTAACACTATTTTATTTGTACATAAATTAATTTTAAATAAAATAATTTTCAAAACCAAAGTTGTAAATAAAAATGTTGGCTAAATAATAAAAATAATTGCACAATGAAATCATGTATATAATAAAAGTAACCACATCTGGAAAAAGCCATTAAGCGATAATTGAAAGTTCAATTCCGACTCCATATGAATTCAGATTGAACCAAACTCACTTTCATTATATTCTAAATTAAATTATCTTTAAAATGGTTTGATATCATACTTTTTGGGTTATGGTTGAAAAGTCGATTTTCTGGGGCGGTTTTAGTAATTTTACCATTTATTTGTACATATAGTATTGGTAAATATTTGTAAATATTTTTATACTTATTATTTATAATAATAATAATAAACTTTAAAACAAAAAAACTATCTAATTTGCTTATTTATCCATGTATATAATATCATATATGTATATATCATGTGTGTGTGTGTGTGTATATATATATATAATTTTCTTAACTAACTACCACAAAAAATAAAAAAAATAACATTAATTTACAAATAAATAAAGTGATAAAAATATAAAAAAGTTAATCGTAGCAAATATTTTATAAGCACTAATTGATTTTATCTTTATCTCATCTCAAATTTCCATTTCTCCTATCTCTTATCTTTATCAAAAAATTAAAAAAATTCAAATTTCATTCTATCTATAAATATGGATCCTCGTCCTTCTTTTCAACTTGATCAATCTTTGGTGAGAGGAGCCCGATCTCCGAGAGTCTTCTTGTTGTAGAAGGGTATCTAGCCTCCGAGCCGTCGGGTGATAACGAGTTGGCATTAGTCGAGGTGATCAAGGTCTTTTTCACTCCTATGGTGAGATCCATAATTTTCTTATTATTTTTTCGTCTAGATTAACCTTATTTTAATTTTTTGCATTTTAATTTCATCATCATTTTTTATTTAGATCTCAGAATCCACCATTACGATTTGATTCGCCCGATCCAATTTTTCCTCTCATTTTCTCGATCTCTACACATTCTTTTCTACCTCGCATGATCTCCCACCTCTGACCACACACGGTGGTCAGAGATCCGATTCCATCCGCCATTCCCCTCGGAACCGCACACATTCACATGTTCCGTGTGATTTAAGGATTGTGTCGTCATGATTGCATCCCTGTTGTCATGATTGCATCCTAATTTGTTGATAAATAAAAACTTAGAAAAGGAAAAAAATATCTATGCTTTTTCTCTAATATTTATTTTGCAGGGAAAAATTTTAAAAAGTACAAAAAATAAATTAATAAAAAATTTAAAAAATTTTACAGAGTGCTGGATTCGGGAATCATTAGGTTGTCATTATGGTGAAGTCAGTTCCTTTATCATTTCAGTTGGGAGAGCCATTACCACTTAAACTGTACAAGTCAGCTTCATAGTCATAAAGGGTTTGCGTATGATGTATGCTAGTTCTGACCTGGCTATTGAGGTGGTTTGAACCGAGTTCTGTAACTCTCAAATGTTGTTGTGTTTTAAACTTGATTCCTGACTCGGTTCCACACACATTCTCACATTAAGGTCTAACCTGATATCCAAACTTTGATTTTGTGAAGACAAGTTAACAACTAAAAACAATTCTATTTATTCTTTCTTTTTCTTCTTTATTTTTTGTACTTATTGCATAAGTGTTTGCTAGGGACTAGCAAAGGCAAGTATCGGGGGGGGGGGGGGAGAGGTGAATCTCCATTTCATAACCTTTATTCTATCATTTTGGCCTTAAAAACTATAACTAATGCATGTAAATAACATTAATTTGTGCATAATAGCATTCATTATTTATTGTATTATTCTTATATAAAACATGATTTTTAATGCTAAAATTATAGAATAAAAAGAAGAAAATAAAAAGGAATAAAATATTGAAAATATTTTATGACCCTAATCCCGAGACCAAGTACAGAATGGAGTTGGTCGAGAAGGAATAAAGTAGGGGGAGATAAGGTTACAATAAAAACCCTATTCTTTTATTCATTATTTATGCATTTTTGACACATATTTATTCTTTATTATTTATTCATCAAATGAAGAAACTTTGTATATAAACATTGTAGATAATAATGTGAATAAAAATACGAAATTGAGTTTGTACAAAATAAATACACAGTGTTCATTTTACACACAAAATAAAAGCAAAAAAACAAACTTCACATACCCATATCTTTCAAACAAAAACTCAAAACATATTAAAATCACTCTAATTGTATATAACTTTTCATTAGCTATTTAATGGTGGTAGTTTTATATTTTTTAGAGGTACTGTGTGAAAGTTAGGTTTTGACCCATATTGTATATTATACTAGTTAAAATATTCAATTTATTAATCATTTTTACAAATTCATATTTTTATAATTGTGTAAATATTTTTCGTAACATATGTTTATTAAAACTATAATAAAACAAAAAAATGTAAAATAAAATAAATCTCTGTGAAAACACAGATAAAACACCTATGATTATACCAATATAAAAATAAAAAGGAAATCTATTCTTTTATTATTGTTCTTTCATACTTTTATAATATTGTAAATACTATTCATATTATATTAAAAATACAAAACCAAAATAAAACTCATAAAAATACATTAAAATAAAAAGATGTACATAAAAATAGGTAAAATACCTATAAATATACCTACATAATATACATATATATTTATTTGAGTGTACAAATAACATCATAAAAATAAAATAAAAATATATTCATAATCACAAAAGAACGTTATAAATATATAAAATAAAATAATAAAATAATGAAATAAAATATACAAAACAAAAATAAAAATGTACAAAACATAGACGAATATACCTATAAATAAGCTCTTAAAAATAAACTTGTAAGAAAATACACCAATAAATAAAAATCATCATAAAAAAGTACATAAAATAATAAACATTAATTATTGTATACTCAAAAAATAATAAAATCATTTACTAAATTAAATAAATAAAGTACGAATAAAACTTGCTATTTCGTCGTCTAGTGAGCTGATGAATCTCGGATTCATCACTCTAAATCTCATTTATTAAGCTCAAATCCCTCAAAATTATCAGCATTTCTGCATTTATTCTGCATAATTAGCATTCATGCATGTTTTCATAAGAATTGCATTTTATCCATAATTTCTTCACAAAATAAGAAGCCAAAAATCTCTGCCAAAATTGACCTGTAAATAGCCTAACTCCCCTGACTCAATCATGCTAACTCCAAATAACCCAAAACAACCTCCATTGTGTACATATCACTAACAAGAATAAATGAAAAATACAAAAAAAATCATTAAACCAAATAAGTGGACCAAAAACCCAAACCCTAGTTTCAAGATTTTTTGGACTAAAAGCCACATATCTTCCCCATCAAGTGTCCGATTTGATCCTACTCACTTTTGAACTAATATACATTCAATTACCTTCAAAGCAAGACCAAGTTCAAGTGAATCGGAGCTCATATGTGAAAGTTGAGTTTTGGGCCTCTTTTGTACATTGTGTATTTTAACGATTTTCGACCTGAATTTTTATGTACATATTTTTAATTAATAAAAATAAAAAAATAGATTTAGGTGTCTGTATTCATCTTTGATTTTTCCATATTTTTTTCGGATTTTTATCTGATTTAAAAAAGGACAAAAAAATTATAAAACCTAAAAATCAAGGTATTCTATGTACACGGGATACCCCAAAAATATCACTTTGTGCATTTGATCGATTTTGGTTTTGATCATGAAAGTTGTAGATCTCATCGAGACGAGCATTTTTCGTGAAGGAACTTTTTTGATCCGAGGTCGTTTGCTATTTATTTTGCATTTTACAAAATCTTTATTCTTCGATTTTTGTGGTGATGACACGTGGCAGTCCCTGGGGCCGTCACGTGTCAGCCTTTTTTTGAGCTTATTTATTAACATTTTTTTATAAAAAATTATATATATATATATATATATATATATATATATAATATAAAATAATAATACCCGCACGTGCAGGGCACGTGCCCCTGGCACGTGCCAAGAACGTGCGTCTCGCATCCATTGACCCTAGCTCGCCACCTGACATGATATCAGTCGTCCGATCACGGAGGATCGGACGGGAACTATGCATCGTCTTCTCCAGGGCGCCTTCAACCTCCCCGAAATCTCCACCGACCGCTCGTCAAACCCCGCAACAGCATACGCCGCTCGACCTCGCAGGACCAACCCCGGAAGTGACAGCCCGGTCACGTCCTCCACGGCGTGATCCGAGGTCGCCGACCTCGTCGCAGCCCACCTCCTCTAGGCGCTGCTCCAGCTCCGACAGCACCTCACCGTCGAGCCCCCTCCAGGTACCTCCTCCACTTCACCATCGTCGTTATCCTCTCGCCTCCGCTATTCGAACCCCATCTCCGATCTATCTCTCTCTTTCTCGCGATCATTATCTCCGACCCACATCTGCTCCGACTACGTCGCTAAGCATCTCGCGAAGCTTCGCTCCGTCGAGCTCCCCTTCGCCCAGGAGCTCCCACCGACCAGACGATCTCCAGCTTCCTTGCCGACGACCACTGAGCTTCCACCGCTTCCGACCTCAGTTGCTCCGACCATCTTCCATGACAATGCACCGACGCAAGCTACGTCTTTGCCAACGTCAAAACATCTCCGACACCGCCTTCACCTCCAACAGTTGCTCCTCCGCCCGCCCTTTCTTTGCCTTGTCCTGGCAGCTCCGCTAGGAGAGGCCGAGCCTCCACCGCCAGGAGCCCGCCCCGTCGTCGCCTTCCACAAATGCCACCGGGAGCGGAGCCCGAGGCCCTCCCACGTGAGGAGCACGTGCGGGAGGGACCACCAACGTCAGCAGCGCATCAGCATCATGTTAGCAAAACCCCCAGGGTCACGTGTCTTGCACGTGCCCCGTGGGCATATTGCAAAGTTCCCCCTGCCCTTTTCCATATTTGGTGCGTCAGTCCAGACACCCGAGGAGCACGTGCGCCACACGTGCTCCCTTGGAAAATTTGTAGAAATACCACAAAATGGTTGGTAATTGCTCTTAGGCCCCCCTTCTTTGCATTTTATTTTATTTTATTTAATATTGCATCTGTACCCCTGTCTTTCCCTTTAGTTTTGAACCTCTTTATTGCGTTATTTATTAAGAAAAAATTATCATGATGTTTCTCATTTAATTCTCTACATTTTGACATATTGTGAATATTTTTGTGATCATCGGTTGATTAATAATTAATTGTGTTGTGGAAAGTTGCATATTTTTCCCAATTCTTACTATTAAATTTGCCATTGATTAATTTTTCTCTAAAAATCCCCGAAAAATCATATGATGTAGAGTTAATTGTGCTTGACATTGTGCCCAAAAAGAATTGCATTTGCATGCATAAATTGCTCTGTAAAAGTCATTTTGCATATTTCAGTATTTGATTTTTAATAGGTATTAGATCCCACATTATCTAGGTTTAGGATTTTTTGAGATCCGTTACCTAGTGATAGATCGTAGATAATTTTATTCCTTGAAAATAAATAGGTTTAGTATTTATTACAATTAAATATTGAAATTCATTTTGTCTGCAAAGAAGGTCAACTGATGCACCGGTTAGGAGATGCGAGTGGTGGGATGTTGAGCCGGCTAAGAGAGGGCGAGGACGGCCCAAGAAGTGTTGGAAAGAGACTATACGAAGGGATCTTAGTTTTTTGGATATAAGTCCGAGATTGACCCAAGATAGTTCTGAATGGAGGCGAAGAATCCATGTAGCCGACCCTACTTAATTGTGGGAAAAGGCTTTGTTGTTGTTGTTGTGATTTTGTCTGCAATTAAAAATTCATAAAAAAATCATATTGCATCCAAAGATCCTAAAAAAATTACAGTGCATTCATTTCATCATAATTTACATTGGCCTTCGTATTTATCGGACCGTGTTTGATCGACTTTTTCATTTTAGTCTCTAAAATAGGCCGAAATTGTATCTTGCATCCCTTATTTGCATTAAAAATTCAAGAAAAGACCGTCTCGAAAACCGTACACGAATCTTGATAGACATAACTCTAGGTTGTTCCTTTGCCTCCTTGCGATCGACCTTGGGACTTGCCCAAGTAAAATAAACATAAAACCACTTGATTGAAATTGAATAATTTTTATGGTTATTTCTTGACCGATTCCGATTGCCGCCTACAACGAACGACAAACCATATTTTTGGCATGAACAAATAAAAAACAACTTTTTAAAGTCGCAATTTTCAGACTCGTCAGATGATGCCGTTGCCGGAGAGGCAAACGGTTTAGTTTTGTGTTTTGAAATTTTTTGTTTGGTTTTCCGCATTCGGGTAGTCTGACCCCCGAATTTTTCATTATAAATACCATCTTATTTCTCACATTTATTTTTCAGCATTTGTTTCTCTCATTTTATCTTTGATTGATTTTCTGAGTCACTCTCTTACATTTTCTCTCTTATTTTTCTTGCGAGGTACCCGACGTACGTGGAGCGGTTTTTCAAGAAACTGAAGCATCTTCACCGACATCCGAAAAAGCCACAATTAATTTAAGATCGAGTCGAGTCGTGAGAGAGCGTAGAGTCTAGGTTTCTAATTTCTGTAATTTTATTTAACTGCCCATTTATAGCGGTCTCCGTTTGGACTCTCGCGCATGTAAAATGACCTTGATCTTTTCTGTGGTGTGTCGTGGCCTGTTTCACTCTCCGGTTAGGGTGGGGCCCGACTTGAGTGGCGGTTAGGATAGACCTGCACATACGGCTCTCAGAGCATTTACATTTTTGATTGTGCTCATAGGATCTAAGGCCACACTGCACTTTAACTGAGACGCACATAGATCGTTCAATATAGCCAAAATTTAAATCAATTCTTTCCCGCTAATAGAACTTTCTGCTTAGGTGTTGTTTTCATCAGCTTGCACGCATTTAGAATAAAATTTTCAATTATGTATTGCATCCCACATGGAGATTGTGAGGAAGCACTGTAAGTCTTCTAACTGAGCATCCATCATTGTTTTTGCGTGCATCAGCTTTTCCCAAACTTCTCCCTCTTGTTGTATCACATAATTCCAAAGGAAATTGGGACTGGACGGTAGACGTGTATTTGTGCTCATTTAAATTTTTCAGTGATCGCCTCATTAAAATTGGGACTGCTAAACATAGCCGATTTTAAAGAACCCATAAAATCAAGAATTCTTGCGGGAGAGCAACCCCGAGATTGTTTGATTTTATCTTGCAGCGAGGAGAGAGACACACACTAGGATAGAGCCAAGCCTAGATTTTCATATAGACTACTGATTTTAAAAACGATTAGCTACTTCTCAGTGAGGAATACGGGTAGCCGTTCCACGGTCCGGACTTCCTTAGCAGAGTGGGTGGTTTAAAGGACACTACGTAAGGCTCCATCCTTAAGAAAAACAGGTAGCCATTTTACGGTCCGTACTTACACCTATACTGGCTGAAAGTGGATGCAACTAGTCGTACGAACTCAGGATAGTCTTTAAGGAAATATTGGCACCTAACAGCTCGTTTAAACGGCTTGCAAGACTTGAATTCTCACCAATTAAAACTGACAAGATAATTGGCCAAACCCTTACGGCCTTCACTGAGTGAGTTGGTGAAAGAAATCCTTGTATTTTGTTTGGTTTGTGCGTAGACAATAAGCAATCAACGAATACCGCACACTTGTGCCTACATCATAAACCGCGAACCTCTTGTCAACCTCGAGAATGGAAGATTGTGGTAATTCTCGTTCGGTCTCCGCGAACCCTTCTCTCACTACCACAAACTCTCCAATCTCAAAAGCCCAGAGAGACTCTTTCTCTGGGCCTTCTTGACCTCCGGGAAACCCTTCCCAAGAACCCTATTCCTACGATTCCTTCTTCTTTCTGGAGGGAGGACAGACCCACACTCTCTTTCTCATCAACACAGATCGAAGAAAACTTTTACATCGATTCTTTCCACTCTATTAACTCCAACCCCTTATATTCTGAAGGTGAAGAAGAAGATATGCCTCCCAAGATATCTTCCAAGAAAGATCCTGAAGATGAAACCAATGACGATGCTATTCAGATGATTCTAGCAAGTCTGGCTACATCTGAGAAGCAACAACAGTTACCGAGGGAGCAGCTAGAACAATTGAATGTGGGGGAGGAACTGTCAATGGAAGCCGCATACAACACTGGATAGTACAGAGTGAGGAATTATTTGCAGCCACCACAACCAGAGATTCACTATGAAATGAAGATACATTTTGTAAGTCAATTACCACAATTCCATGGTAATACGACTGAAGAGCCATATGAATTCCTGCGTGACTTGGAGCTGATATGTTCTAATCTGAGGCACCCACAAGTCAACCGAGACTACATTCGTCTCACTGCACTACCTTTCGCCTTGAAAGGGAAAGCAGACTACTGGGTGAAGAACTTGGGGGTGACTGTGACTACTTATGAGAGGTTCAAAAACCTATTTTTGAAGAAATTCTACCCCTTGAGTCAGACCAATCAAATGAGGACCCGCATCACCAGTTTCTCTCAGATGCCCAATGAACCACTCTGTGAGGCTTGGGATAGGTTTAAAGACCTACTACAGAAATGCCCCTGCCATGACCTGGACAACAACATCCTAGTCCAGTCACTCTACTCTGGCCTCAACTATGAGACTCAAGGGTTAGTTAGTGCTGCCTGCGGAGGGAATTACACATCGCGTGGAGCTGAGACCGTCTGGAAAGTACTGGAGCAGATGACAAAAACAAGCCGTTCTCAGATTGCCAGTAGAGCATACACGGATTCCCTGAACACCCTTCAAGCCAAAGGAGGGAAGCAGACTGTCGTAGAAATAGCAGAGGATTTGATTCCAAACATGCACTTCATAGCTGATAAATTGATAATAGTGGATAAGAGAATGAGCGACATCGACAACAGGATCTCCCAATTCCCAAAGCAGATGGAGGAGCTCACTACGAATGTGTCAAAGATGGGGATGCCTACAGCACCAACGGTTCCGATCTACCATGTACATCATGTCCAGGAGTAGCCAGGATCGGAGCAACAACAACCATGGGCTCAGGACCAATCCTATGCCCAAGCTTCCCAGCAACAACCCCCGCCGACCGAAACAGCCAAAGAAGCCCCACCCTTGACATTCGAAATAAACGGCATTTGGTAAACACAGGACACCTCCCGACAGGGTAATATGGGGGATCGTCAGCCTTATGATTGTCCACCCACTTTTTATAATGTCGCTTTTCCTCCGCCTCCATAGCACACTCAGAACACTGCATCTTTCCAGCATCCGAGGTAGCAACAACCCTACAATCGCCGGAACCAACCTCAACAATACCATCAGCAACACCAAGCTCCCAGACCATCAACTCAATCATCCAACCCTCCAGAAGAACCGGTTGATATCCAGAGGCAAATACTTTAAGAAATTCGCAGCTTTCAAAATGAGCTGTATGATCTACGGGTAGATGTTAATCGTCTATCCCGATGGAAGGATGAACAGACAGCCTCAACCATAACCATTCCCGCCCAAGTTCAAGCTAACCTCAATATCTTGAACAAATATCAATCATATCAACACAATGGCCAGGTATACTATTCAGATTTTTCCACATCTGAACATGTTCGTTTGACAATATCCATGCCATGTCACTCAAGAGCGGAAGGACCATGGTTGTACCTGACCGGGCTAGGGAATCGGACCATGAAGACTCGGAAGATCAGCCGGAGGATGCTTCCGAGAAGGATGAAAAAGGACGACTGAAGATCCCAACACAAGAGAAAGGGAAAGCATCTATGGAGTCTGCAAAGGACCTTGAACCTCTAGTTGCTGCAAAAATACCTTTGTCACCTTTTCAGCAACCTGATTTTGATTATTATCAAAAATCTTATGATTGTAATAAAAACTCCAAGTCCAATAAAGATGCTCTTATTTATGATTCTGACCCTCTATCTCCTGTCTCAAATGCTTCCATTCCTTTCCCCCATGCTCTCAAGAAAGGAAAATAAAAGAAAAACATTCAGGATGACCCGGTAATGGAAATGTTCTGCCAACAAAACATCACAGTCAAAGTACCCTTTGATCAGTATGTGGCAAGTAATCCAGCCTTTCAGAAATATTTGAAGGCAAAATGAACTCCCACCAGTTCTCGTACAAAGAGAACAAGTCAATTTGTGGAGACTCATATCTTGACAGTTGCCACTACCAAATGTGTCAAAAACCAGCATCTGCCAAGAAAGAAAAGGGATCTGGGCGCCCATTATGTGGAGAGTCGCATTGGCGGCATTGCGTTCACACACACACTTCTCGACAATGGTTCTTCCATAAATCTTCTACCCTTAGCCTTATATTATAGATTACAGTTAGGCCCTCTCAAGAAATCATCATCTTTACTCCAATTTGCTGATAAATCCACTAAAAGACCTAAGGGATAAGTGAAGAATGTCATTATCATTATCGAGGGTACGGAATACAAAGTGGACTTCACTATCCTTGATATGGAGACCCCGAACCATTGGAAGGAATCACAAATCATTCTCGGAAGACCATTCTTATGAATCGCTAAGGCTGTATTCGATTACGGTTCAGGCATGATGAAATTCCGTTCTCCAGACGGAGAAGTAGACTTGGAGATGAAATAAACAAAGTGGCAAAGGCCAGACTCCGAATCCACCACTGAAGATGCCGAAACATCAGAATGCAATCTCCTCAGAACCACTGGACCGTAGGACCAACTGCCAGACATACAGATGGAAAGCACATCCTCAGAAGAAGAAATAATGCACAATGCAGTTTGCGAGATATTTCCAAACATATCTAGATACCCAGATTATTACACTCTTGATGACACAGAAATCCTCTCGGATTTGTCAGTCCCATCATCTTTGGGACAATCAAGAAATATCAATGACGAGTCAGACGCGGCTCTGGCCAAATTACCGCATTACTTTAGCAATCCGACTCACCTTTCTTCAGAATTGGTAGCCAGCACCTCACACTGTGATTCACCACCAACCGACACTGAGCCAGATGCAAAAGTCATTCAGCCAGATTTAATTGATGATTCAGAATTGCCAGAGCTGAAACCACTACCTCCCACGCTGAAGTATGCATTTCTCAATGGACCCAAAGAAAAATTCCCTGTGATCATTATCTCATCCTTAACCATAGATCAGGAGTCTAGATTACTCGAAGTCCTTGAGCGAAATCGAAAAGCCATCGGTTGGACTGTGTCGGATCTCGTAGGAATAAACCTCGCTCTCTGCTCGCACCAAATTTATGTTGAGGATAATGCAAGACCTTCCCGTTAATTTTAGAGAAGATTAAACCCCAATCTTCAGGAAGTGGTTAAGAAAGAGATAGAAAAATGGTGCAAAGCAGGAATTATATACCCCATTTCTGGCTCCAAGTGGTTGACCCCCTTCATGTTATCCTGAAGAAGTCGGAAATCCAGATGGTCACCAACGAGGAGGGGGTAGAGATCGCAACCCGAGTACCTACGTCTTGGCGCGTCTGTGTCAATTACAGGTGCCTGAATGCTGTGACCAAGAAAGATTACTTTCCACTGCCATTTATTGATCAAATCTTGGAGAGACTTGTAGGGAAAGCATTCTTCTGTTTTCTTGATGGGTACTCCGGCTACAATCAAGTAGCTATTGCTCCCAAGGATCAGGAAAAGACTACGTTCACATGTCCCTTCGGTACCTACGCATTCAAGCGCATGCCACTCGGGCTTTGTAATGCCCTAGGCATATTTCAGTGGTGCATGATTGCCGTATTTGCCAAAATGATTGGTGATTTCCTGGAAGTCTTCATGGATGACTTGTCGGTTCATTGTGATTCATTTGATACATGTTTAGCACACTTGGACCGAGTCCTCCAGAGATGCAGGAAGGTTAATTTGGTACTCCCCTGGGAGAAAAGTCACTTTATGGTGACTGAGGGTATAGTGTTGGGGCATGTCATCTCCAAAAACGGAATGGAGGTCGATCCTGCCAAGGTGGATGTGATCAAGAAACTTGAGCCACCAACCAACGTCAAGTCAGTGAGGTCTTTCTTAGGACATGTTGGATTTTATCAAAGATTCATCCCAGATTTTTTAAAGATCGCCCGCCCACTGATTGAGCTCTTAGGCAAAGACACCGAGTTTATTGTAAATCATAGGTGTCTAGAGGCCTTCGAGCTTCTGAAGAAGAAAATATGTGAATTGCTGATATTACAAGCTCCCGACTGGTCTCTTCCCTTCGAGATCATGACTGATGCATCAGATTTTGCTGTCGGAGCGGTACTTGGACAAAGAAGAGATGGAATTCCTTATGCGATTCACTACACGAGAAAAGTATTAGATCCTGCACAAAGAAATTACACAGCGATTGAAAAAGAAATGCTCGTGGTTGTTTGGGCCCTTGAAAAATTTAGATCATACATATTGGGCTCCAAGGTGACAATTTTCACAGATTACACGACAATTAGATATCTCATGGATAAGAAGGATGTCAAGGCAAGACTTTTGAGATGGATATTGCTAATCCAGGAATTTAATTTGGAGATCAAGGATAAACCGAGAATAAAGAATGTTGTTGCTGATCACCTTACCTGAATTGAGCAGAATGATTATCATGACACTGGACCAATTAAAGAGACTTTTCCAGACGAATCAGTTTGCGTTATTGATTCAACCCCATGGTATTCTGACATAGTGAACTATCTTGTCTCCAAGAAGGTTCCCTTTGGTTGGACCAAAAGAATGATCAATCGATTAAAATCTAATTCAAGAAAATACCATTGGGATGATCCTTTCCTTTTCTATGAAGGACCGGATTGTGTCTGGCGAAGATGTATTCCTCAGGAGGAATATCAGAGTGTCCTCACATATTGTCATTCTCTCGAGGCTGGAGGACACCATTCGGGAAAAAGAACCGCGCACAAGGTACTCCAATGTGGATTTTACTGGAAGACCTTATTTCAGGATGCTAATGGATTTGTACGGTCATGCTCGATTTGTCAAAGAATGGGAGGGATTGTGGGATATAGAGATGAAATGCCCATGCAACCAATGATTTTCTGTGATGTTTTCGATGCATGGGGGATTGATTTTATGGGTCCCTTTCTCAATAGCAATGGATTTGAGTACGTCTTGTTAGCAGTTGACTATTTATCAAGATGGGTAGAGGCTATTCCAACCCGAACCGCAGATAGTAAAGTGGTCTGTAAGTTTATCAAGGATAATATCATTGCAAGGTTAGGGATACCAAAAGTTTTGATTTCTGATGGAGGTAGCCACTTTGTGAATAGGGAGATGAGATCTTTGGCTAAGGAGTACAAATTTGAGCATAGAATAGCCAACCCATATCATCCACAATCTAATGGTATGGCAGAGGTTTCTAACATAGAGGTGAAGGGTATTCTTCAGAAGTTGGTCCGTCCAGATAGGAAGAATTGGTCGAAGCTATTGGACCAAGTTCTATGGGCCTATAGGACAACCTATAAGACTCCACTCGGTACTTCACCTTTTAGAATGATCTATGACAAGCCATGCCATCTACCTGCAGAATTGATTCACAAATCAGAATGGGCGATCAAAAAGTTGAATTGGTGTTGTCACCTTGGGAAATTATGTCGAGACCTAAATCTGAATGAGCTAATTGAAATCCGAAATCGGGCATATGACAATAATGTGATTTATAAGGACAAGGTCAAGAGATGGCATGATAGGCACATTCGAGACAAGACCTTTGTCCTTGGGCAGAAAGTGTGGTTGTTTAATGCTCGGTTAAAGATTTTTCATGGGAAACTAAAATCAAAATGGACGGGTCCTTACATTGTCATCGATGTGCATACCAATGGAAATGTAGATATTGCCGAACTCAAAGAGGATGCACAACCTTTCTCAGTAAATGGACAGTTGTTGAAGCCATATATTGGATCACCCAAAGAGCAGACAGTTCAAGTGGAGGCCATCTATTTCACACAGAGAAAGGACATTGAAGACTCATCAGATCAGTCCCACCATCCCTCCCGACCACATCGGTCCCCTTGTACATCTTCTTCCTCTACTTAGGCCAAGGCCTAAGTATAGGGGGGGATGCCATATGTATATACCATTTCTCTCATCACACTCCTTCTTTCGATCACTTCATTTCCACCCTTCTCTTATACTTAGGCTGACTAGAGCCTAAGTATAGGGGGAATCGACACCCACCTATATATATTCTCCTCATTTTCATATCCCGACCGCCTCTTCTGCACTCTTCTTCTATACTGAGACTGCTCACAGCCTATGTATAGGGGGGCGGGCCATTGTATATTAATTTTCCACTCTCTTACACTTTGCCCGAGCTATGTCTTCATTACGCTTTTTGTGCTCTGAGGACACATACACATCCCTCGCTAAGTATAGGGGGGTCTGTATATATATACTTTGTATATATTTTTACCCATATCTCATACTTTAGCGTAAGTCTATATGTATCTACGGGGTGGGTAATCAACTAAAGAGAGAGAGAGAGAGAGAGAGAGAGAAAAGAAAGAAGACTTTGCTACTAACACTGACTTTGCCCAAAATTTTTGAAAATGGCTTCTTATTCATTTTTTGCATTGACAAAAAAATCCCTTGCATAAAAAGAAAAATGTATGTCTGCATTTCACACTTGCACTTCATCCAGCATCGCATTCATCTGCATCTGCGAAAAGTCATTGGGTTCTGAACCGAGTTGTGAGCAGAAATCGAGAGTGGTCTGGACTTGACCTTAATCCACCTAATTTACAAAGGAACTTCACCGAGAAATAGGATTTTAAGAGTTTCAGGCCTTTTGACTTAATACTTTAAGTTCCACATGATAATGTGCAGCGTTTGACTCTTAGTGTCTAACCTGGTCTCTTCATTCTGGGTACAACTCTGGAATAGGGAATTAATTTTTACTCTCGCACTATGCACTTAGCTCAACTCAGACGGGATGTTGGAAGACTGTGTGAGTCTCTTTTCTGGTAGCGTGGAAATCTAAAGACTACAGTACGGGTTGAAAAAAAGCTTCGAAAAAGGTATGGACAGCTGGGCACAATTTTTTCTAAGACCCCCAAAAAATGTACGGAATAAAAAGATTCTATATCCGTAGGGGCACAACAAGATCTGAGCAGAACCACCAAAAATTCCACATACAAAGAAGCATTCTACCAAATAAAATCTGACCAAAAAGGTCCAAGCTTCAAGAAACCTGCAGATCTTGGTGAAGACTCAACTACACTGGCCATCTTCACAAGGAGAGGTGACTACACTGGCCACCCTCCAATTCTTTTCCCTTTCTTCTAACTTCTTCCCCAATTCGATTGTGAACACAGCACGACAGACCTTAGAAGGAAATACCTGACTCCCCGAGGACGAGTTACTGGAGAGGAGAGGAGCATGGTAGTCCGACATTCTGGATGGAAAGATCTAAAACCGTTCACACACATGAGTCGATTGTTCAATGTTCATAGGGTATACTGTAGGAAGAGGATTGATCTAAGATGACTTCTGAGCCGAAACTGTGACAGTGATGTGTAGAACTTGAGGGTTGTTGATTTTAAAATTCTGAGTCTCACAGAAGTTCCGACACACTAATAATCCAAAGGTCGAGTTCAGTTTCACTTTCACCTTCAGTTCATAGTCTTGGTATGGAACCCAATCTCATTTCACCTCATGGCATTTCTTTTTGATGCTCAGGGACGAGCATGGTTTAAGTATAGGGGATGATGAATCTCGGATTCATCACTCTAAATCTCATTTATTAAGCTCAAATACCTCAAAATCATCAGCATTTCTGCATTTATTCTGCTTAACTAGCATTCATGCATGTTTTCATAAGAATTGCATTTTATCCATAATTTCTGCACAAAATAAGAAGCCAAAAATCTTTGCCAAAATTGACCTGTAAATAGCCTAACTCCCCTGATTTTTTAACTCATTCATGCTAACTCCGAATAACCCAAAACAACCTCCACCGTGTACATATCACTAACAAGAATAAATGAAAAATACAAAAAAATCACTAACCCAAATAAGTGGACCAAAAACCCAAACTCTAGTTTCAGGATTTTTCGGACTGAAAGCCACATATCTTCACCATTCAGTGTCCGATTTGATCCTTCTCACTTTTGAACTAATATACATTCAATTACCTTCAAAACAAAACCAAGTTCAAGTGAATCAGAGCTCATATGTGAATGTTGGGTTTTAGGCCTCTTTTGTACATTGTGTATTTTAGCGATTTTCGACCTGAATTTTTATGTACATATTTTTAATTAATAAAAATAAAAAAAATTAGATTTAGTGTCTTTATTCATCTTTGATTTTCTATATTTTTTCCGTATTTTTATCTGATTTAGAAAAATACAAAAAATTATAAAACCTAAAAATCAAGGTATTCTATGTACATGGGATACCCCAAAAATATCACTTTGTGCATTTGATCGATTTTGGTTTTGATGGCTTCATGAAAGTTGTAGATCTCATCGAGATGAACATTTTTTGTGTAACGAACTTTTTCGATCCGAGGTCATTTGCTATTTATTTTGCATTTTACAAAATCTTTATTCTTCGATTTTTGTGGTGATGACACGTGGCAGCCCCTGGGACCACCACGTGTCAGCCTTTTTTTGGTCTTATTTATTAATGTTTTTATTAAAAAAATTATATATATATATATATATAATAAAATAATAATACCCGCACGTGCAAGGCACGTGCCCCCTGGCACGCGCCAAGCACGTGCGTCCCGCATCCTTTGACCGCAGGTCGCCACCTGGCATGATATCAGTTGTCCGATCACGGAGGATCGAACGAGAACTATGCATCGTCTTCTCCAGGTGCCTTCAACCTCCCCGAAATCTCCGCCGGCCGCTCCTCAAACCCCGCAACAGCATCTGCCGCTCAATCTCGCAGGACCAAGCCCGGAAGTGACAGCCTTGTCACCTCCTCCACGGCGTGATCCGAGGTCGCCAACCTCATCGCAACCCACCTCCTCCAGGCGCTGCTCCAGCTCCGACAGCACCTCGCCGTCGAGCCCCCTCCAGGTACCTCCTCCGCTTCACCGTCGCTGATTTCCTCTCACCTTCGCTATTCGAACCCCATCTTCGATCTATCTCTCTCTTTCTCGCGATCATTATCTCCGACCCACATCTGCTCTGACTACGCCGCTAAGCATCTTGTGAAGCTCTGCTCCGTCGAGATCCCCTCCGTCTAGGATCTCCCACTGACCAGACGATCTCCAGCTTCTTCGCCGACGACCACTGAGCTTCCACCACTTTCGACCTCAACTGCTCCGACCATCTTCCACGACAACGCATCGCCGCAAGCTACGTCTTCGCCCACGTCTAAAACATCTCCGACACCACCTTCACCTCCAACAGCTGCTCCTCCACCCTCCCTTTCTCCGCCTTGGCCGGGCAGCTCCGCCAGGAGAGGCCGAGCCTCCACCGCCAGGAGGCCGCCCCATCGCCGCCTTCCACAAACGCCATCGGGCACGGAGCCCGAGGCCCTCCTACGTGAGGAGCACGTGCGAGAGGGACCACCAACGTCAGCAGCGCGTCAGCATCACGCCAGTAAAACTCCGGGGTCACGTGTCTTGCACGTGCCCCGCGGGCATATTGCAAAGTTCCCCCTTACCCTTTTCCATATTTGGCGCATCAGTACAGACACCCAAGGAGCACGTGCGCCGCACGTGCTTCCTTGGGAAATTTGCAGAAATATCACAGAACAGTTGGTAATTTCTCTCAGGCCCCCTTCTTTGCATTTTATTTTATTTATTTATTGCATCTGTACCCCTATCTTTCCCTTTAGTTTTGAACCTCTTTATTGCATTATTTATTAATCAAAAAATAGCATGATGTTTCTCATTTAATTCTCTACATTTTGACATATTGTGGATATTTTTGTGATCATAGGTTAATTAATAATTAATTGTTTTGTGGAAAGTTGCATATTTTGCCCAATTCTTGCTATTAAATTTGCCATTGATTAACCGTTGCTCTAAAAATCCCCGAAAAATCACATGATGTAGAGTTAATTGTGCTTGACATTGTGCCCAAAAGGAATTACATTTGCACGCATAAATTGCTCTGTAAAAATCATTTTGCATATTTCAGTATTTGATTTTTAGTAGGTATTAGACCCCACATTATCGAGGTTTAAGATTTTTCTGAGGTCCATTACCTAGTGATAGATCGTAGATAATTTTATTCCTTGAAAATAAATAGGTTTAGTCTTTATTACAATTAGATATTGAAATTCATTTTGTCTGCATTTAAAAATTCATAAAAAAATTCGTATTGCATCCAAAAATCCTAAAAAGTTAGACCCCACATTATTGAGGTTTAAGATTTTTCTGAGATCCATTACCTAGTGATAGATCGTAGATAATTTTATTCCTTGAAAATAAATAGGTTTAGTATTTATTATAATTAAATATTGAAATTCATTTTGTCTGTATTTAAAAATTCATAAAAAATTCATTTTGCATCCAAAAATTCTAAAAAAGTTAGAGTGCATTCATATCATCATAATTTACATTGTGGCCAAGTTTCATATTTTTCGGACCGTATTTGATCGACTTTTACATTTTAGTCTCTAAAATAGGCCGAAATTGCATCTTGCATCCCTTTTTTTGCATTAAAAATTCAAAAAAAGACCATCTCGAAAACCGTACATGAATCTTGATAGACATAACTCTAGGTTGTTCCTTTGCCTCCTTGTGATCGACCTTGGGACTTGCCCAAGTAAAATAAACATAAAACTACTTGATTGAAATTGAATAATTTTTGTGGTTATTTCTCAACCGATTCCGATCGCCGCCTACAACGAACCACAAACCATATTTTTGGCACGAACAAATAAAAAAACAACTTTTTAAAGCCGTGATTTTCAGACTCGTCATGAGCCTATGTGGCCCAATGGCTGTGCAGGGACTCTTGACCTCTGGTCAATTGTCCCATCTGCTCCCAGGCATGTCAGAACTGTCCACTCCCACGATTTCATCCATATTTTATGCTCGATCCATCCATCCATCCATCCCTCGCCTTTGACTCCTTCAGCAAAAATAATCATGGATCATCCATGATTTACGCCAGATCATTGTATAATCTGTACATAACACCGATTCGTCGATCTAGGCCGGTCAATAAGGGTGTGTTACACTGTTTATAAATAAGGACCTCCGCCTCCTCTTCCAAATTTGGTCACCATTAAAGCCTTACGAGCCTTGGGTCAGCATCTTGGATTGTTCCTCGTGAGAGGGGGATCATTTGCAGTGCTTGTCCTAGCTCCAAGAGCAAGGGGGTACACCCACGGCCGCCGTCACCGGCGACCCTGCTCCCTGGTCATTCCAGGCATAAGAGCTTCATCTTTTCCATTGATTTTTCTTAATTTTGATCCTAGCTTTTATTTCCAATATTTAGTTTAGTTTCTGGATAGTTAGGTTAGCTTAATCAAGTTACCCCGTACTTCACTGGAGTGGAGCTCCAGCGAGCTCCTCCGCGCGTCATCAGTGCCCTTTCAACGTATTCCCCATTCCCACTTCATTCCTGATCATCCTACGATCACAACGTGCATCTCGCTTCCCCAGATCCATCGTGGATCTGGAGATCTAGGTGCTCTACTCCGCCATTCATCGGAGCACCTCCACCAACCTCACTTCTCTCCATTCCACCACCAATAAGGCCCCCGTGACCTCCTTGTTTCGCTTGAAAACACTTCCTGCAGTACTGAAGGCCACTCGAACTTCAAGGGTCGGATTTTGAAAAATAATAAGGCAACTGGGCACCTAGATCTTCCTCGACCTCGCTGGAGAGATCTGGTGGACCTCCGGTTCCTTCGAGCCCTCCAGTCGATCCACGGTGTCCCTGGGAACCTTTTTGGTCATTCACCATTCATGGGAGGCTCGGAGGCACGCGCCATCGCCGATCAAAGCTTGGGAGAATGGGAGTTTGTCCCTATTCTTCCAAGTGCCTCCATCACCGCCCAATCACCTCTCGCCTCCATACGCTACAATAGTCATTGGATCCACGCCTTCACCACCGTCAGATCGTTCCCAGCGATCTAATCCAGGCCGTCCATTGTCGAACCGTTATCGTGCGTTCAGAGCTCGCGCATGTCAAGTGAACCACATTGAGCCGTCCATCAACCCGTACTTTAGGGGTAAATTGCACATCTTAGCCCCAACATTTTTGTATTTACATTTTATTCTTGTAAATAAAGTATACATTTAAAATAAATTGGGAATTTTGCACTAGAACCCCTCAGCTTATTGTAAAATACAATTTAGTCCCTCCCAGCCCGACTCACGTGTAGTCCCATGTGAGGATGGTAAATTTCATGTATATACCTGGCATGTTTTATATTTCATTTTAATACAAATAAATGTCATTTACATTGTATAATTTTTGCATAGATGCCCCTGATGATTATTTTTATTACATTTATACCCCTACAAGGACATGTAATTTTATAGTGTTTATCTAATTATTTAATGTAGCTTATGTGGTTCCAAAAAATTAAGAAAAAATAGGAGTAGATGCCTCTTATAATATGTTTTCAGGCCATGAATTATTTTGCATTTTTGGGCATTGAATGATTTATTAAAAATCAATTATATTACATTTATTCCCTGTTTAAAATAGGAAATAGCAAAAAGTTATAAAAACACCTTTAAAAATTCCAAAAAAATATCAGCTATATTTATGTATTTATTGAGTCCTGAAAATAAAAAACCCTAAAAATAGAAAAAGAAAATAAAACTCATAAAGCTCCAAAGTGCAACAAAAATATAAAAATTCAATAAAAAACAAAAAAATATGTTTTTCTATTTTATAATTATCTATATATTATTGTTTATATATGAAAAAAAATATTTTGGTAATTTTGAGACTTATTTCTTATTTTTAAAACCCAAATCAATTTCAATATATATATTATCCCCTTATTCGAGATATTTTTGACTTTAAAAATACATAAAAACTAGCAAAAATCCCAAAAAAATAACAAAAAAACTAGAAAATTATAAAAAACACAAAAACATTATTTTTACTATATTTTATCTTTTTTTACCTATTTTATCGATATAGTATCTATATATACTTTATATTGTATTTATACACATACATACATATATATAGACTTAAATATATTATATTTAAATTAAAGGAAATATGGAAATGAATGAAAAAGATAAAAAGAAAATATAAAATTATAAAAACCAAAAATAAAAAATAAACATATAAAATCTAAAGCCCACAAAAAGACCTATGTAAATGAATGACTTGGTTATACATAAATAACCTTAGGCTACCTGACTTGGTTATACACAAGAAAACCTATGTATATTATGGGTTAATTGATGATTAGCCGATATTTATTGAACGGTCAACGCATCGACTATTGATCCGCCTTGTGGATTAATATGACCCTTGACAAATCCCAATTATCAGATGGTGTCGTTGCCGGGGAGCAATGAGCGTAGCCTATTTTCACCAGTCACTTTGCTATAGTCATTTATTGATTCGTTGTTTTAAATTAATTCTTTAATTAGTTTATTAATTCATTTGCAATTATTTATCTCCAATTAATTCTTTGATTACTGTTGTAAATACTCATTCATTTTGTAAATATTCATTGATTTATTTGATTATTTATTCATTAATTCTCTGATATGATTGTTTGATTATATATGCTAATGCTATCTTTCTGTGACCTTATTGTAAGGGCCCGCTACATGAGGAGGGTTTTTCAGGAGGCCAATGTAGCCAAGCTTAGAAGAGGCTGGTTTTCTCTTTATGACCAGCTGGAGAGAGCATCAAGGAAGCAAGGAAGAGGATTAGCTTAGGAAAAATATATCAATTTTGTAATTTATGGTGAGAGAGAGAGAGAGAATTTTAGCATGTAATATAACTTGGACTCTACTCTTCACAACGAGGTCCACTGCTCGGGTGTCTGTTCACCTGGGGACCTCGTTGCAGTTTTCCATGTTTTCTCACCTTCTTTAAATTTGTTTCCCATTGATTTGAGCTTTTCGCCTTATTTTACTTTGATTTGTGTGCATGGAGCCCCTAGATTTAGGTTGCTTGACTCGGTAACTAGGTCCAAACCTTAATAAGAATGCCTGTTCCTATAGTATCTTACGTATGGATCTAGTCAAAGTAATAATTGTTGGTTATTTAGCTTCAAACCTGCGCACCGTGAGAGATGTCGTACATCGCTGGCAGGACCCGTTGTGGCGAGCATCGCGACGTCTCCAAGATCAGACTTTAGGGTTTGATTCTGAATAGCTAACATGTGGTTCTTCACAATTAATAACAACTACTGTTTAGGGCAATTTTGTTGATTGCACACCGCCATGTAGATAGGTTAAAAAATTTCTGTTTTGCATACCTCATGGAGAGAGATGGGAAGCACTGTAAGTTCTCTAACTCAGCATGCATCATTAGATTCAATGGTGATATCTCCATCGTTGAATCAACTTGCATGGCTTTTTTGCTATCTCCCTCTAATTTTGAGCACCTCGGAGTTAAATGAAAATCTACAAAAATGTTAGGCACTTATATGAAACAGATCCAAAAAAGTGAAAATCCGAAAAATTAAAACAAGGGGACTGCTAAATAAACTTTTACTTTAATTAAAATTCGTAATGGACTATATTGTTTTGGGTTCATAAAGCCCTCATTGTTTTCAAGTACCTTAGGAGGGGACCAAAGCCTCTCCCACAAGCGAGGCATGACCCGCTAAGGATTAGAGCCTAAATCCCAGTCTATAACTACTTTGTATATCGCCTGGATTTCTGAAGTATTGGCACTTCTATCGTACGTGACCGAGTAGGGCCTTGTCAGCGATGGTAGTTCCTGCCTTGTGTAGAACACCTACATGGTCTGAAGTACTGAGCTTAGGCCACGCCTTCATGGGGGTGTCTGTCTCATCGGTTGGCGTCCGAGTAGGTTCTTGCACGCTCACGGGTGATTCCGTTTTGAGCGAGAACTGAAGCATTGGTTTCGCCTATTGGCTTCCTTTCTCTATTTCTTTGGCTGAATAGTGATCCAGGAAGGGTTACAAGGACCTTAAAATGTGCAGACTATAGGTTACAAAGAAGGAGGACAAGTATGAGATACTCCTCTAGCAGTACTCTCTCTCCTATAGGGTTAGTGTGCTAAGGACTTGTTACAAGATATGCCTGAAATAATAGCTCTAAAACTGAAAAGATAATAAATAGCCGAACCTTTACGGCTTCACATGGCGTAAGTTGGTGAACCCATATTTGTATTGTGTTTGTATGGGTCTAGATTAAGGTTCAAAGATCAAGTCCCGTGCACTTGCGCAAATTTTGTCAGGTGTTTCTCCCTTTGACCCTACTCACTTTGATCCTTTCTATTGTTTTGCACTCTATTTTATTCCCCGTTGACCACCGTATCTTTCTTCCTGCATCTATCTCCCTCTTATTTCACAAAGTCGATCCATGGATGACTTAGTCGGGACCCCGCCGACACCTACATCGATTCCATGGACTCGACCTCGTCAATAATTCGAGGCAATTCCCGAGAACCTGATCTGAACCTTACAGGTAGATCTCCCAACTCCTCATTTTCTACCCTTCCTTTTGACAACCTAGTAAATCTAGACCACTCTTGTCCCACTTTTTCCATTGTAAAAAACAATTGATTATAGTCCATATCATTTTTTATTCACAACACTTTGGGATTGACCTTAATTCCAGAATTTATCCTGGCAACTGTGAATAGATTTCAAGTTGTCTGATTGGGATTCTCTCATCTTGCAGAAAAAAGCCAAACCAAGCCTTGGATCCCAATACACAATTCATCTTCTCAGATTCAGACCCAGAAATGGCACCTCAAGGAAGAGGAAAGGGTCAGCAGCCTTCCCATCCTGAGCAAGGAGAGATGCCTGATCAGAATCAGGTGAATATACAGTTATTGGCTTCTATCCAAGCTATCTAGTAGTAGCTGACTGAGTAAGCCTTAGCACAGACTGCATTCCAAGAAATGCTGAATGATGTGATGAATAGACCTGAAGGAGGAGGAGAAAGACAAAATGGAGGAGGTGGTGGACCCCAAGATGATGAGGAAGAGCCTGAACAAGGGAGGCCTAAACCCACATTAAAAGAAACATACAATCCTGGAGACAACCAGATGATCAAGTGGATCCTCATTCCACCGGTGCATGCTCACTTTGAGTTGAAGCCTCTGTTTCTTGCTCTTCTCCCTTCTTTCCATGGGAATACCAATGAAGAGCCTTATATTCATCTGCAGCAATTTTTACGCATCTGCCACATGACTCACTATCCCAATGTCCCCTTGGACGTTGTCAAGATGATGGCATTCCCCTTCAGTCTACAAGGCAAGGCCCTTTATTAGGTTAACCATTTGGGAAAGGTTGTGACAACTTGGGAGGAATTGAAGTCCACTTTCCTACACAAGTTTTATCCTCTTGATCGGCTCAACCGGATGCAAGCCAGAGTTAGTAATTTCTCCCAAGGATCCCACGAATCCATTCATGAAGCTTGGAAGAGATTCATAGATCTGCAGGAGAAGTGCCCTCACCATGAGATCCAAGGACCAGATTGGTCCAATATTTTTTGGGGGCTTGAACGTAGAGAGTTAAGGCTTGTTGATGCAGCCTGTAGGGGCTCACATTTTAACAAGGATGAAGATGTTGTTTGGCAGATCTTTGAGGACATAAACGAAGGAGAGGCCGCCCTCTCTTCATCCAAGGCATACCAGAAGCAACCCCAGATGCACTAGAAGCAAGTACACATGGCAGTATCTCATGAGGCGGAGAGAGATGAGAGATCCAACCTTAGCATTATCGGGTGCCATCTCTTGAAAGTTGATATCATTGAAAAGCGATCACAGGACCTCGAGAAACTTGCTGTGATCGAGAAGAGGACGCATAATCTCGATAAACTGGATCAGATCACCCAGCAGTTGAAACTGCTGGTGGGCACCATCAACTCTGTCTAGTTGGCAACACCATCCCCAGATGCTCCAACTGAGAAGAAGGACGATCCAACACCACCAAATCAGCCTCGACAAAGCTAGTAGCCACCGATAGTCCATCACGTATACTACGACATGCCTGACCAGGTGATGAATCCACATTTCATCATCTTTATTCTGTCACTTTGGCCTCAAAAACCCTGGCAAATGCTTGTAAATACCCTTAATTCCTGCATCTTAGCATACATGCATATGCGTGTAAATGGTGTACAAAATGCAGTTTTTAAAGCTAAAATTATAGAATAAAGAAAAGAAAAGAAAAAGAATAAAATATTGTACATATTTTATGAGCCGAAACCCCGATACCTAGGCATCTCGATGAATAGGTCGATAAGGAATAAAGTAGGGGGAGATAAGGGCCAAAATACAATAAAATTCCTTCTATTTTAATTCATTCTTTATTCATTTTGGGACCTATTTTTAGTTCCACTTTTTGTACTCCAAATAAAGAAACATTGAATATGAAATTGTAGATAATTAAATAAAGAAAAATACAAAATTGATTTCATACAAAAATAATGTATAGATAAAAAGTTATGATTTGAATAAAATTCCAGAATCCCAACTTCCCAGACCTGTATCTCTCAAATAAAAGTCGAAATTTATCAAAATCACCTTTAATTGCATATAAATTTTAATAAGCTATTTAATGAAGGTGGTCTCGCATTTTGCGGAGCTACGGTTTGAAGTTGAGTTTTGGACCCCTACAGTATACTTGTACATATTAAAATATTCATTTTATTTTTTATTCATTATTTTTTATAATTTTATATTTTTATAATTTTGTAAATATTCATTATAATATATACTTACATTAAAATCAGAGTAAAAACATAAAGAAAACACAAAAATAAAACACTTGTATAAAATACATATGTATAATACCTGTAAATATACCTACATAGAATATACTTCTATTTTATTAAGTGTACAAAACACATCAGAAAAATAAAATAAGAATAAATTTAAGTGTATAAAATATTTTATAAATTTATAAAATAATAAACAAAATAAATAAAATTAAATATACAAAATAAAAATAAAATATTAAATATATAGATTTGTATACCTAAATAGGCCTAAAAAGGTAACTTGTAATTTTTAACCTCTAAAAAATAAATAAAAATCATATTAAAATACTTCACAAAATAATAAACATTTGTTATTTAATAATCTAAAATTAATAAATTCGTCTATTATTTTTAATTGAAATTTCAATTCTTTTTCTAGAGGTTTTTACTAGTTGGTCCACGTAGACCAACCAGGAGGCTCGGACCGTTGACTGGAGGTCAACTGTCTGCCCCCCTCTGCAGCCTTGTCAGACCATTGTTTCGACCCATGTTCGCGATTTTTTCGAGACATATCCTTTCATCGTCTCGTGATAGATCCTTCACGACTTTTGTTAACCATTTATCAAGCAATCACACCGTGGGTTCTCTTGGGCCGAGCGTCATCGATTCGACGAGATACGCCTCGTTCTTCTCACTGTCCCAACCGTTTGTACAAAAACTCCCCAACCTTTCCCTTCCAAATCGAGTCCCTTTTGGTCCACCTTCCTCCTTCCTTTCATGCTCCATGGGTACCTGGAGGTGACAGCTCCAACCCCCTGTCGTTAGGCGAGTCGAGGACGGCCAGAGGCATCTCCACCACCTCTGCCAACTCCGGTGTCGAGGTCCCCCCTACCTCAGGTATCCCACCTTCGAGGTCCTTGTTTTTCCTTCATTTTCTTTGCTCCTTTTACTCATCACAGACGTAGGATTAGATCTCCCCAGTTAGTATCGCATTTCGTCCGTTGAATCGCCCAACCATACTCCCTTGCCGGAGCCCGCTCCGGCCACCACTCCATCTTCACCGCCCCATGCTTCCATTCCGCCACGCGGGGTCCAGACATTTTGCACTGGGCCCTTTCACTCATTTTTGCAGGTCAAAGCATTCAGCTCGAGCTTGGAGCTCATTTTTGAGCACTTGCCGGAGACACTTGGACCCATCTCCTCCGCCGCCTTCCTGATAGCGCATCGAAGCATCTACGACGTACCTGAGACCTCCAGAACCTAGCCCAACTCCCAGGATCACACCCGGCCATTTTGCTCGCTTCCAAACCGTCGGAGGACCGAGATCCATCCTGGGGAAGTTTGCCTCGTCGGCGTTCTTCCCTGTTCTTCCTCCTCGCTTCTCCGCTGTCCGATCAGGCTGCATCTCCAGATCACCTTGTAGCCGTCCGATCTTGGCTCCCGTCAACCGTCGATTCTTACGCCATATCTGATCCAACCCTCTCATCGCCGTACCGTCATCGGTCGTCCACGCGCCGCCACGTGTCATGTGAGAGGATGTCCACCGTCAGATCGACAGTCATTGGGTATTTTGCTTTCAAACCCTCTCCATTTTGTGTATTTACTTATCAGAACAGAAAATTTCATTTGCAGTTTAAAAGTTTTGTAATAATTTCACTTAGCCCCCTAAGCTTTTAGTATTTGCAAACAGGTCCCTTTCCACGTCACCTCACGTGCCTGTGCACGTACGGGGACAGGATGTTTTGCAAGGGACCCCTTACGGGTTTCTCTTATTTAGTTTTAGTCCATGAGATTTTTGGTTAACTGTAATCTTTTTGGAAAAATTGCAAGTAAACCCCCACACTTTTAGTAATTGCTTTTAGGTCCTCCAAGGCGTGCGTGCACAACACGTGCGGCGTTGGGAATTTTGCAGGTATACCCTTGCGGGTCTGGTTATTTGTGATTGGTCCTGGAATGTAGTTTATTAGTCATATATATATTGTGAAAAATTACACATTGGCCCCTAGATTCCTGGATATTTACATCTATACCCTTTCCAGTAGTGTAGTTTCTCTTTGTTGTCTCTACTTATTTCATGCATCTATAAAATCCTAAAAATCACCAAAAAATTAACTTAGGCTCCTGTTTCATTGCACAATCACACCATAATTTTATTTTGCATTTTTGTTGCATTTTAATATTTAAAAAATAAAAATATGCATTTTCCTTACTGTTTGCATTAGACAATACATAAAAATTATAAAACGTTTTTGAAAAATTCCAAAAAAATTATATTTTGTCAGTTTTCTTGTGTTTTATCCAAAAATCACTAAAAATTTCAAAAGAAAACTCCTAAAAATTACAAAACCCCTAAAGTCTTCATAAAAATCTTAAAAATTCCACAAAAAATTAAAAATACAATTTTAATTTTCTAAATTTTCTCTATTTTGTTGTCTTTATTTAAAATTAATTTGAGGAAGTTTTGATTCTATTTGACATTTTTCATCCTCATTTTAAATTCGACCAATAAGTTTGTTCACTGTTTTCTAGTATTTTTTACTTTAAAAATACCAAGAAAATCAGGAAAATCTAAAAAAATTACAAAAAGATTTAAAAAATATAGAAATCACAAAAACACTTTATTTCCTGTATTTTGACTATTTTTACCTATTTTCATATCTCCCTTATCTCTAGTATATATATATATATATATCTTCCATATATATAGTATTCCTTTATTAAGAAAAAAGAAATACAAAAAAATATAAAATATAAAAAGCAAAGACATAATCAGTAAATTCAAAATCAAAATATAAAAACATAAACTCAAAAATTTAATAAAAAAATATAAAATTAAAGACCCACAAAAGTTTGCACACTTGTAGGCATGTGACCACTTTCTCATTTTGAGCACTGATTTTTAGATCTATCTTGCTTGCTCCATGTGTTCGACCTCTACACGTACTTGCACTATACACTTTTGTTGTAGAGTTATAACAAATTTTAACTCCATATATTGCTTGTCATTATTTGATTGTTGTTGTGGGTTAATTGTTGACTTAACCCGGATTTCGTGTGGTCGGTTCAGCGACTGAGTTCCCGCCTTGTGTGGAACTTAAGACCATCAATTTTTGGGTAAATCACCAGGGCCAACCGCAACAGAAGATGGTTATTTACTAGCCAGACTTTCTTTTAGCATCCGATCCAGCCTTCCCACCACCACCACTGATTCAAGAAGTCAATGAGGTTTAGAGTAACGATGCACAACCGACCCGTCCTACAGGACATCCTCAGGACCAACTGCAAGCTAACATGCAGTACCACCAACCATAGGGTGGTTGTTTTGGTAGTCCTCACAGCTGCCCCACTATATCACCAGCCTACCCAGTATGCCAATCGATGAAGGCAGAATCATCACTATCAGCAGCTGCAGTACCGTCAGGCACCGCCATACCACCAGTATGCAGCTGCCCCACATCAATAGTACCAATAGTATCCTCCTCCCTCATACAACCAGTTTCAGCTTCCTCCACCACCGCAGCACCACCAGCGGTCATCGCCCTAACTCCCGCACACACAACAACAACGTGGTTTACATGTTGAGGAGAATCCCGTAAACCTAATCCTGGATTGCTTAGCCCAGCTCGTCAAACGCCTAGCAGATATGACCAGGAAATTGGATGACCTGACCGCCATGAAAACCACTATTCCGGCATAGGTCGAAGCTAACCCCAACAACTTCAAGAGAAAGGAGCAAGTAGAATGTGATGTCCCGTCTAGGCCTGTAGAGTCAGATGATTGTACTATTATTTTATCTAATATTGTCACTCTCAGGAGCGGTAGGTCCTTGCCTCTGCCTGCCACCAACAAAAGGGAGAATAAATCTTCAAGTGAATCATCATCTTCTGCATCAATCGTGCCAGCTACAGGGACGAGTGAGGAACAAGAAGAAGGAGGAGCCATTCCAGTAGCCACTCGCCACCATCAATAAAAAGAACAAAAAAACTACAAAAGAAAAAAGAACAAAAAGAATATCATCGCCAAAGTGAATCCGTGCTAGCCTTGGAGGAGTCGTCAGAAATAGTCGATCCCTTGCCAGCCGATGGAGCGGAGGCCCCGCTTTTTGTTCGTCCACTAGCACTAGCATCTCAGCTTCCATATTGTACTCCTTTTTGTGACCTGGATGTACAACATATTGTGGACGATGATTTTGTTGTAAATAAGAACTCTATTTCGGATTCCAGTAATGTACAAATCCCTTTTCCTGCTGCAATAGAAAATTCCAAAAAAATTGCAAAGAGAAAAAGTTCATTATCTGATCCTGGAGTTGTATATATCATCAATAACTTGACTATTGAGATTCCTCTAATGAAGGCCATGGAGTACATGCCAGTTGTGAAGAAAGGTTTGAAAGAAGCATGTACAAGAAAGCGTCGCCCAACACGAAAGAATAGACACAGACAAGTTGAGAAGCACGTCCTCACCATGGCCACTGTAGCAGCTATCAGCAATCTCCCACAGAAGAAGCAGGAAAAAGGAACACCTCTTATCAGTTGTGAGACTTTTGATCAAGTATTCGAGCACACTCTTCTTGACAGTGCTTCTTCCATCAACCTTCTGCACTCATCCTTAGTGCAAGAATTTGGGCTAGGTCTGCTCAAGCAAACACGGATGATCCTGCAGTTCGCTAACCGATCCATCAAGCAACCTAGAGGTATTTTAGAATACATTGTGGTAAAGGTGCGGGAAATGTAGTTCCTAGTTGATTTTGTAGTCCTTGATATGGACTATCCCGCACCCTTACTCCAGACTCCTATCATCCTTGGCCAGCCAATCCTGCACACTTTAGAAGCTATGGTTGATTATGGGTCTGGCAAGATCACTTTCAGTTCGGGCAGTAAGAGATATCGACATGATCAACAAGACAAAATTCATGACTGATGAGAGTCATTCAATACCAGAAGCAGACTGTGACTTTATTACAAAAATCAGAGATACACCACTATCTTTGGATGATCCATGGACCCAAGATATCCTCTCTCTAGAGAAGGACTTGGAAAGCACAGTTGACACTTACTCTGATGATACTTGGGAGATAGAATCCAATGTGCTGATGTACCTTTTTGACTCCAATAATTCACTCCAGCACAAACACGATGAGCCTACTATAGAACTGTTCAGCACATTTTCAGAATCTCAATAGATTACTGAGGTCAGTAGCTCTGCCAAAGTTCAAGAAGCCCATTCTACCACTAGTGTAGTGTCCGAAGTGACTAACAAGTTGGCCAGATCGGAACTAGAACTCAAGCCACTTCCAGCAGGCCTGAAGTATGCAATCCTTGTGGGTGAAGAAAGCATGTATCTGATCATCAGCAACAACAGGCTAACTTTGGAGTAGAAATCTTGACTTCTCGAGGTTCTAGAGAAGAACCGTAAGGCGCTTGGTTGGCATGTATCATATCTCCACGGGATAAATCTGACATTGTGTTCACACCAAATTTACTTGGAAGAAGATGCCAAGCCATCCCGCTAATTTCAAAGAAGATTGAATCCAAATCTCAAGGACGTCGTCATGAAAGAGATCACAAAATGGTGTGATGCATGCTTCATTTATCTCATCTCCGACTCAGAATGGGTAAGCTCCTTGCACGTAGTTCCAAAGAAGTCAGGGCTTACCATGGTTACAAATGACAAAGGAAAGGAGATATATACTCGCATACTGGCATCCTAACGAGTGCGTATTGACTACCATCATCTTAATGCAACAACTAAGAAGGATCACTTCCCTTTGCCATTCTTTGATCAGGTTTTGAAAAGACTAGCCAGCAAGTAGTTCTTCTACTTATGGATGGGTACTCTGCGTACAACCAAGTGGCAATCACCTCTGAGGATCAAGAGAAGACTACCTTCACTTTCCCGTTCGACGCCTACGCTTTCAGGAGAATGCCCTTTGGATTGTGCAATGCACCAACGACTTTCTAGCGATGCCTACTTGCTGTCTTTGCTGAGATGGTAGGCAGTTTTCTTGAGGTGTTTATGGACGACTTCCCTGCCTACTATGACAGTTTCAATTCTTGTCTTGAGCACCTGGATAGAGTACTTCAGAAATGTCGTGAAGTCAATGTAGTATATCATGGGAAAAGAGTCACTTCATGGTCATAAAAGGGATTGTGCTGGGTCACTCATTTCTAAGCGTGGCATGGAAGTTGACGTTGACCCTGCAAGGGTGGATGTGATTGCCAATCTTGAGCCACCTCAGACAGTAAAGAATGTGAAGTTATTCCTGAGGCATGTGGGATTCTACAGACGGTTCATCCAAAACTTTAGCCGCACTGCCCGACCTCTTACAGAACTTCTATGCAATGAGACCAAGTTCAATGTTGATCAGCAGGTTCTCTTTTCATTCAATCAGTTGAAGGAGTTCATCACTCAAGCTCCAGTCCTACAACCACCTGATTGATCTCTTCCCTTTGAGATCATGACGGATGCGTCAGACTTTGTAGTTGGAAGTTGAGAAGGTTCCCTTATTTCGAAACTTTTCACACTCTTAGAATGATTGAGTTGATGCGCTCCGGTACTCATTCACTGCTGTGTTTGCTCTTCTTCGCGTCTCGTGCTTGTTTTTTCTGGATGCTTGCCTCCTCACTTTCTTCTCTTTACCCTGTGGTCTTATACTGGATGATCTATGCTGTCCTGCCAAACCGACACTACCTTCTGCCTCTTGACTGAGCTCACCTGTATGACTGAGCTATGTTAGGACAGAGGAAAGATAAGGTTCCCTGTGCCATTCATTATGCCAGCAAGACATTAGATGAAGCTCAAGAAATTACACTGTAATAAAGAAAGAGTTGCTGGCTATGGTGTTCGCCTTGGAGAAGTTCAGATCTTATTTTCTTGAATCAAAATTTATCATCTTCACAGACCATTCTGCTATCCGATATTTACAACAGAAGAAGGATGCCAAGCCCAGACTGATTATATAGATCCTTCTCCTCCAGGAATTTGATTTGGAAATTAAGGACGATCCTGGAGTTCAGAATGTGGTAGAATATCATCTCTCCAGAATTGAGTAGTAAGATCCTCCACTGAGCAGTGCACCCATCATAGAAACCTTTCCTGACGAGTCAATTTTGGCCATGGATTCACTTCCTTGGTATATTGATATTGTCAACTACCTTGTTTCAGTGGTAGTTGATGAATCTCGAATTCATCACTCTAAATCTCATTTATTAAGCTCGAAACCCTCAAAATCAACAACATATCTACATATGTTCTGCATAATTAGCATTCATGCATATTTTCATAAGAGTTGCATTTTATCCATTATGTTTGCACAAAAGAAGAAGCCAAAAATCTCAGCCAAAATTGACCTGTAAATAGCCTAACTTCCCGGATTTTAACTCCTTCATGCTAACTCCGAATAACCCAAAAATAGCTCCACTGTGTACATATCACTAACAAGAATAAATGAAAAATACAAAAAAAATCACTAACCCAAATAAGTGGACCAAAAATCCAAACCCTAGTTTCAGGATTTTCGGGCTAAAAGCTACATATCTACCCTATCTAGTGTCTGATTTGATCCTACTCACTTTTGAACTAATGTACATTCAATTACCTTCAAAACAAGACCAAGTTCAAGTGAATCATAGCTCATATGTGAAAGTTGGGTTTTGGGCCTCTTTTGTACATTGTGTATTTTAGCGGTTTTTGACCTGATATTTTATGTACATATTTTCTTAATTAATAAAAATAAAAGAAATAGATTTAGGTGTCTTTATTTATCTTTGATTTTTCCATATTTGTTTGGTTTTTTATCTGATTTAAAAATGACAAAAAAATTATAAAACCCAAAAATCAAGGTACTCTATGTACATGGGATACCCCAAAAATATCACTTTGTGCATTTGATCGATTTTGGCTTTGATGTTTTCATGAAAATCTCATCGAGACGAGCATTTTTCATGAAGGAACTTTTTTGATCCGAGGTCATTTGCTATTTATTCTCGATTTTACAAATCTTTATCTGCGGATTTTTCTGGTGCTGATACGTGGCAGCCCCTGTGTACAAATCATGAAAGGTGACACGGTGAGGGTAGTTAGGTTTCTATTTTGACCTGCTATTCTTGGTTGTAAATATCTGTGCATAATTTGCCACATTATTCCATTATTGATATCCACTGCATTCATTTCATCATTTTCTCATATTTGATAATTGTGTTTCTTACGCATTCTCTTTTCTTATTCTTGCTACGTGGAGGCGGCTTGATTCTTCACCAAGCCGCAGGATAGCGTGAGAAGAGGAGAAGAAGAATTGAAAGAGACAAAAAAAGAGAGAGAGTTTTTCCTTTTATAGAATTTGAACTTTGTAAAACGGACACTCATTTGTTGCGGGGTCTGTTTCGCCAAGTGCCGGCGCACTTGGGGGACCTCACCGATTTTGTTTTCATCGCCTTTATTTTTCTTGGTTTTCGTGGATTTCGCGAGCCACCTATTGATTGCTTTATTTAATTTGCTTGAGCCAGGTAATTAATTAGGTCCAAACACCCTAAACAAGAATTTTTGTGCCTATAGAATATATCGTAATTTGGATTTAGTCAAATTAACTTGTTCTTTCCCGTTAATAGAAGTTATCATCTAGGACGGTTCACTTGCATTTGCATATAGGCTAGTTTATTTTCTGTATTTAAATTCTGCACGGATCACTTGCATGTAGAGTGCTGGCGACAAGGTACGCATCTCTAACCCCTGCATGTATCATCGTTTTTAATCGTGCATTGGCATTTCCGATCTCCTTCCTCGTTTTCACTCACCTAAGTTAAAAAGGAAATTGGACACTCGGTAGACGATTCGTTGAATATACTTAAACCAAGTGATAACTGCCTAAAATTTGGGACTGCTAAAGAAAGCTCGACCCTAAAAAAAGACAAGGAAAAATCATTGTTTTGGGGAGAGTAACCCCCTCATTATATTCGTTTTAACTTGCTCGCGTACACAATAAGGTTAGTGCTCAAATCCCATAATTCAATCTAAGTGTTTGTACAACTTTGTGATTATCACCTAATTCTAAAAAAGACAAGATTAAGAAACCGAACCTTTACGGTCTTCACATTGCGTTGAGTTGGTGAATTGGGGGTTTGTAATGTGTTTGATTGCTTGTGTGCATACCATATCCTTCTGTGCATTTGCGCCTTTTTCTCCATATCTTTTGGCTTGACCCTCGTGCTCTCTCATCTTTTGTTTTGAAGATGGCCGAATGGAGTTATTTTAATCCGATCTTTGCAGCGTACTCTCCAGATGATCCACCTTCCCTTTTCCAGGAGGATCTTCCTCCTGATGTTTGTGCATATCCGCCTAACCCATTATTTCAGGAATCGGAGGACTTTGATTTTCACCCACCCTCATTCAACCCACCCGATCCTGGGATTTTGGAGTCACCTTTCATGATTTCCACACTTAAGACATTGAATCAAATGGTGAGCATATGAATTCGAGGATTTCCAATCTATTTAACATAAATGAGAGCCAGAACGCTGCTCCAATATTTGAGGATATCGATTCACTTGAGGATAATCATGAGAGCTTGAAATCATCCAAAATACAAAAAAAATGAGAAAATTTTGAAAATACAAAAAGATTTCGGGAGACACGTTGTTAATTCATTTTATGAGGAGAGGACCCAAATGCCCGATCATTTACCCACACAGCCATGTCCCAACCTTGACCCCGAGGATTCCATTGTACAGACTGCTCTTGGCAATCCTTGTGTAAATGCTGATTCCGACCTCCTCCCTTGTATGGATGAGGTCCAAAAATTTAAAAAATGTTGACTAAACCCGAAGTGGTGGCCACCCTTCACGAGATTATTAAAGCCCCACTTCAACATGCCATGACAGATTTATCTACTCCTCAACACAAAAAGAGAATGTGAAGGAGAAGATCTGAGCGTCACATCTTGACTATGACCACTGCCTATGCCATCTCTCACCGTCCGTATTTTAAGAAAGAGAACATGACCACACCTCTTGTGAGTTGCTCCATATCTAACTATTCTTTTGATAACGCTCTCCTTGACGGCGGTTCATCAATCAATATAATACCCTTCTCTATGGTACAGTCTCTTCATCTTGGGCCTATCAAGAAAACCAAGATGATAGTTCAATTTACTGATGGATCTATCAAGAGGCCGAAGGGTATTTTAGAAAATGTTGTCATTCTTATTCGGAGCATGAATTTCACTTCGGATTTTGTTGTAATGCCCATGGAGACCTCCACCCCTGTGGAGCACCCTCCAATCATTCTGGGACGACCTTTCCTTGCCTCTACGGGAGCCGTTATTGATTATGGTTCAGGAGAGATTCGCTTCCGTTCGGATGTAGGGAGCGATGTGTTAATCACTACACCCACTTCCATCCAGAAACTCGCATCCCATGAGAGCCCACCTGTGTTAGACAACCCCAAGGACTTAGATCATGATAATACTACTAGAGATTTTTGCTATATGATGGATGATATTGAGACCTGAGAATTCCTCTTCAAGGAGGAGGACTCAGAAAGCATAGACCTTGGAGTTCCCTCTTCTGGTATGTGGAGATGCATTGATGACATCCGCGGGATTTACAGATAGACATCCTAGAGCGGAAGGAAGACTCTGAGACTAGACATGATAGCCATGATTCGACTACTTTCATTGATGAGTCCGTTCCTATTCACCTTGATTCAGATGAGACCGATCGGGACAAATTTGATTTGATTGCTTTTATAAAGGAATTTGGGCATTTTGATAAAGATGATGATCTGGTAGAGGCTCGCCAGGCTGAAAGTGATCCTACTTTTTCTGATAATTATTTCGAGCCATTTTACTTTGATGTTTGCGAGACTTCCCAGGCAGGACATGACCACACTACTTCCAATAACCGATTTTGGCCTGCACAATTTGAAACCGTTGAGGATAAATTCTTGGTCGATCCTACTCAGTTCATATCTAATGATAACCCCAATATCGACCTACTCCTTGTCAAATCCATACCTCAACGGTCCCGCAAGAAGGTTCATTTTCGACCTTCTTAACCTTTGTATATCCACTCCTCTTGTATATCCTTTCGTTTCACTCTTTCTTCTCCCATTTTATCATTTACCCCTTTTCCGTGTGTGTGTGTGTATATATATGCTATACTTAGGATGTGCTTTATCCTAAGTATAGGGGGGGTGAACGATTCGTGTTGTTCATATTCGTCCTGTTTATCACCCTTGTTGTTGTTGCCTATACTTAGGGATACTCTACCCTAAGTATAGGGAGGTGATGTTGTTCATATCGTGTCTTTGTGAGTTTGTACATTCTCTTCATCGGTTTCCCCTTTGTACATTTTACTATACTTAGGATTACTTGATCCTAAGTATAGGGGAGGATCACCAACTTCTCGTCTTTTTATCTTTTCTTTGAGTCGTTGTAGCATAGGAGTCTTTTCACCTTTCTATACTTAGCACGAGTTATGTCTTCCTTTGTCGCTTTCTTCACTATGCGGACATAGTTTGAGCTAAGTATAGAGGGGTGTCGTATATATTGTATATATACTTTAGACATAACTCGTACTTTTAAATACGTTTATTTGGGGGGTTATGTGTATATTTTGTAAAATCCACGTGTGTAAAAAACAAAAAAAAAGAAAAAAAAAGAAAAAACAAAAAAAAAGAAAAAAAAAAGAAAAAAACAACAAAAAGAAAGAAAGAAAAGTCAAACAAAAAACAACACCAAAAAAATATTTCTCTTGTATATACTTGTATATATTTTACTAACCCTTTTTTTCAAAAAAACTACAAAATCAAAAATCTATGAAAATTGCATAACTAAAAAAACCTTTCTTTCGCATCTGCATTTTTCCTCCAAAAATACATAAAAAGTTCAAAATTAGAAAATTGCTTTAAAAAATGTTCTTTTCACATGTGCATCATTCCTCTTCCAAAAAAACTCTCTGCATTGTTCATATGTTGCATTTGCATGTGCATTTTTCAGGATAGTATTGATATTTAAACTATGTTTGGAATAAAATTGAAGAATGGAGTTTAGTTAGACCTTAATCCACCTAATTCTCAGAGGAACTTCACCGAGAAATAGGATTTTAGAAGCTTCAGGTCTTTGACTTAATTCTTTGAGTTCCATATGACAATGTGCAGCGTTTGACTCTTAGTGTCTAACCTGGTCTCTTCATTCTGGGTACAACTCTGGAATAGAGAATTAATTTGTACTCCCGCACTATGCACTTAGCTCAACTCAGACGGGATGTTGGAAGACTGTGTGAGTTTCTTTTCTGGTAGAGTGGAAATCTAAAGACCGGAGTACGGATTGAAATAAAGCTTCGGAAAAGGGATGGACGGCTGGGCACAAATTTTCTAAGACCCCAAAACATGTACGGAAAAAAAGATTCTATATCCGTAGGGGCACAACAAGATCCAAGCAGAGCCACCAAAAATCCAAATACAAAGAAGCCACTACCAAATAAATATCTGACCAAAAAGGTCCAAGCTTCAAGAAAGCCTGCAGATCTTGGTGGAGACTCGGCTACACTGGCCAACTTCACAAGGAGAGGTGACTACACTGGCCACCCTCCAGTTCTTTTCTCCTTTTTTTCTAACTTCTCCCCCAATTCGATTGTGAACACAGCACGCCAGATCTTAGAAGGAAATACCTGACTCCCCGAGGATGAGTTATTGGAGAGGAGATTTGCATGGTAGTCCAACATTCTAGAAGGGAAGAGCTTAAACCTTTCACACACATGAGTCGATTATTCAATGTTCATAGAGTATACTTTGGGAAGAGGATTGATCTAAGATGACTTCTGGGCCAAAACTGTGACAATGATGTGTAGAACTTGAAGGCTATTGGTTTTAAAATTCTAAGTCTCACAGAAGTTCCGACACACCAATAATCCAAAGGTCCGACAAAGCTCCAAACTACAATTTTATGAAGATAAGTTTAATGCTCAATATGGTCCAACTTTCTTTATTTTCCCTTTCTTTTTCTTCTTCACTTATTCTTTCAAATAGGTGTTTGCTAAGGGACTAGCAAAGGTAAAGCATAGGGGGATGATGAATCTGCGATTCATCATCTTTATTCATTTATTTTAGCTTAAAATCCCTTACAAAACACCTGCATATAACACTAACTCCATATTCTTACTAACTTGCATTTGTGTTAAATATTGTACACTTCTTACTAATTTTAACCTAAAATAAATAAATAAAGAAAGAAAGGAAAAAAAAGAAAAGAAAAAAAGAAGGAAGACTGTATACAGGCTGACCCAAACCTCGAGAGAAGGTCAAGACTTGACCTGATCGACCAGGAATAAAGTAGGGGGAGATAGGGTCCTTAAGCAGAAAATCCAAAAAAAATTGTGTATGTTGTTGTAAATACTTCTCACTTATTCTGTGTATATCTGTATAAAACTGACACTAATTTATTTGTGACTTAATTGACCCCAAATCAAATAACTTTTAAAACAAAAGTTGTAAATAAAAATGTGTCCTAATTAATAAAATTGATTGCACAATTAAATCATGTACACAATAAAATTAGCCACACTTGGAAAAAAGCCACTAAGCACTAATTGAAAGATCAATTCTAACTCCACATGATTCAAATTGATCCAATATCACTTCCACTGAGTTCTAAATTAAATTATCTTCAAAAGTGTTGTGATTTCATAATTTTCGGAGTTACGGTTGAAAAGTCTGTCTTAAAAAAATAAAAATAAAAATAAAACACACAAAAAAAGCTAATTTACTCATGTACCCTTCTATATGTTGTCATATATGTATATAGTATATGTATATAGTTGCTATTTTTAACTAACCATCGTAAAAAATAAAAAAATAATTTTTTAAATCAAATAAATAAAATGACGAAAAGTCAAAAAAATTAGATAATTTTGTAAATAGTTTTATCTCTTTTTACTTTATCTCATGTTATCTCTTCCACCAAAAAATTCAAAATTCCATTTCAATTCTCATCTCTCTTATCGTTTTATCCAAAAAATTCAAAAATTCAAATTTCATCTCTTTTCTATTTATATGGCTCCTTCTCCCTCATTCCAACTTGATCAATCAAGTTGCCTAGCCTCCGAGCCGCCCGATGACAGCGAGTCGGCCTTGTCGAGGCGATCACGGTCCACTTTCCGCTCCTAAGGTGAGATCCACATTTTTCTTCGTATTTTTATCTTAGTTTAATCGTAGTTTAGTTCATCGCATTTTTTATCTCGTTGGCATTTTTATTTCTCTAGATCTTAAAAAAATCCATCTCGATTTGATCCGCCACCGACTCGATTTTCATCTCACTTTCTCGATCTCCGCACGTTCTATTTCTATCGTCCACAATCTCTCAACTCCGGTCGCGTACGGTGGCCGGAGAATGGATTCGAATTTTCCACTTTAGCCGAATCCTCGCTCACTTTCCGATTTGTAAATAAATAAAAAAAACCATTTGTTTCTTCGCCTCTAACATTTGTTTTGCAGGATCATATAAAAATAAAAAAATAATAAAAAAAATAAAAGCAATTTCTTTATCCCTTTTATTTCCTTTTTCGGATTTACAAAAAAAAAGTTTTTCTTTATTTACTGTTTACAATATAAATAAAAATTACAAAAAATAATAAAACAAAAAAAGTCAGCAGCAGGGCCGCCACCCCCGTCGCCGATCCTCCGCCTTCCAGCCGCACGAGGCGGCGCCGCTCCTACTACCCCCACACCTCTGATCTTCAGCCGCGTGAGGCGGCGTCGTTCTCAGTCGCGCCTCCACGCGTGGCAACAGCCACGTGCCCCTCGCGCGCTAGCCGCGCCCAGCCTCGCGGAGTCGCCCGTGTTCATCTTCACCGTGCCCCCAGCCGCATCCTCCAATCGCGGCGTGGAGCTGCGCGTCAACAGCCACGCTAGGCGGCCGCACGTACCTCCCGGCTCGCCGCTCCCGTGGCCCCCTCGTTCCAGCACCGCCTAGGTCCGCGTCTCCGCCGAGCCACGCTCCACCACCTCGCCATCCTCCTCGCGCCCGACCGATGCAAGAAGCCCCGCCGCCCACCGTGACCACTCTGCCCGCCTCCGCTGCTCCCCAGCCATCCACGCGCGCGTGGGAAGAAGAGGAGGGGCGACGCCCATCGTGTCCCCTTTTGCTTGGAAATGAAAACCCTCCTAGGGTTTAATATTTTATTCGGTTAAATTACAGTTCAGCCCTAGAAGAATTCAAAATTTGCTGAAGTCCCCTGGCATAATTGGAAAATCGTCAGTAAGAACCTTGGAAGTTTCAAAAATTGCAGAGACGCCCCTGCCTTCAAATCAGATCACATGCAACGCACATGATTATGGGTAATTTACGAGAATCATTCTGAACTTTATTTTCATTATATTTCAATCCAAAACTTTTGCATATTTACATTGTAGTCCCTGAACTGCAGAACAATAATTTGCATTGTCTTTTCATTGAAATAAATGTTATTCATGATCCAAAAATTTTGCAAAAATTATGCTATGCTCCTGATGTGATCATTTTCTTAGAATAAATTTTTTATTACATTTTTCCTTCATTTATTATTATTAAAAATCAAAAACATGTTATTTTTCCTTGCTTGAAATTCCAATATTCATAAAAATTCAAATATTATTCCAAAAATTCCAAAAAAATTAGAGTAGTTGTATTTAAGTGTGCTTTAATTTCTGACCAATTTTGGTGCATTATTTATTTAAAAAACCCAAAAAATTGAAAAACATCAAAAATTTTATAAAAATCATAAAACATCCTACAAATATCCAAAAATTGTGATTTCAGTTCCAGCTTGTAGATATTTTCTTATAGTTTGTCTTAAAAATAATTGCCAGAAGTTTGGGCACTTAAAATATTTCTAAATTGCAAATTACTCCAGACTGTGCACATTTTCTTATTTTCTCACTGTTCGATTTTTTAGAAAAACACAAAAACATCTGAAAATCCTACAAAAATCTCAAAAATATTTCAAAACTTTTAAAACCCAAAAATATTTTTTCTGGATTTTTCCGAGCATTTTTAGCAAATTTAAAAATTACAAAAAAGTTGGTGTGCGTATTTTTGATCTTGTGAATATTACTTCGTGTTATTTTTTGAAACTAAAAAAATTGTAAAATCAAAATCACTAAAAATTTGAAAATCTTTGAAATTTAAAAAAATAAATAAAATAAAATAATTCACAAAAACCAAGGATAGTTGTCCTTTGAGATTCCTGTTTTCTCTTAATTAGTTTCTGATTATTTGAATAACCCTCGGGAATTGTAGCCTCCCTGAGTTCGACCCTGTCCGCTATACAGGTTAATAAGTAGCGAAAAAAAGAAAAAAATATAATTTTTTGTTGACGTTGGATTTTGGGGATTAAAGCAACGACCACAACACATATTTTCCATTAATAATTTCCGTCCTCGAATTCCGTGTTCAACATCAGGGTTTTTGGAATTTTTTATTATCGTTTTTATTATAAAAAAAATAAAAAATATTAAATACCCGCACGTGCGAGGCACGTGCTTCCCAGGCACGTGCGCCGCACGTGCCCCGTCCTTCTCCCTACGCCTACCACGTGTCGAGATCTGGGCCGTCCGATCTCGGCCAATCAGACGGCCCACCCTCATCTTCAACCTCCCAGCGCCCTCCCTGGATTTCTCCGCCTTTTAATCTCCACCGCCACCCCCGCCGTCGTCGCCACCGGCTGCCAACCACCCCTCCGCATACCTTGCCGTAGACCTCGTCTTCAACCACCCCTCACGCCTGTGAACTCTGCCAAAACGACCTCCGCACATCTCGCTCGCCGACCTTTGATATTTAAGAGCTTCGACAGCCCTCGTCCCAGCTCATCCGCCGAATAACGCTCGAAGGAACACCGCCGGAGGTGACAGCTCCGGCCCTGACGATGCGGCGAGGTCCGGGCATCAAGAAGCTCATTGCAGCGCTCCTCCCAAGCGAACTGCCCCTGCTCTGGAGCTTCTCCGTCGAGCCTACGTCTTCTTCGACCACACCTCCGACTCGCTCCATCGACAACGCCATCGCCGTTCTTCTCCGATTACGATTTCTGCCTCCATCGACCGCTGTCAACTCCGCCGCGCCACCTTCACCTTCGACTCCTCCCCAACCAAACGAGGCTACGCCATCATCACCGGTCTTCTTCGACACGACTCACTAGCAGGAGGACCACCCGAGATCCACCTCCGCACTCGCCCTCCACGCGTCGAGGCCATGGGATCCCTTCCTCCGCTTCATCACCGCGCTGAGCTTCGCCAGCTCACTCCGCCTCGCCTCATCCATCACCAGGCAGTGGGCGCGAGACCCCCCGTACGTACGAGGCACGTGCGTGAGGGGATGTTAGCGGTACATCACCCAGGTCACGTGCAAAGTACGTGACCGTGGGTAAATTGCATTGAACCCCTCAGCCAACCTCATATTTGCAAACAAGTCCAGCTCCAGAGGTCACGTGCTCCGCACGTGATCCTCTAGCATATTTGCAGAAACCACCCATCAGTATTGGTAATTACATTACAGACCTTTGCATTTTATTTACTTATATTATTTTGCACTTATACCACTGTGTTCTCTAGTGATTTTGAACCTCTTCTTTACATTATTTTATTAATCCAAAAATAGCATGATGTTTGTCATTTAATTCTTTACATTGTGACATATTGTGGATATTTTTTTTGATCGATGGTTAATTAATAATAATTATTTTATGTAAAAATTGCAAACTTTGCCCATTTTATACTCTTAATTTTACGATTGATTAATAGTTGCTCTAAAAATTCCCGAAAAATCATATAATGTTGAATTAATTGCGCTTGACATTTTGCCCAAAAAGATACGCATTTGCATGCATTATTTGCCCTGTAAAAATTATTTTGCATATTTCAGTATTTGATTTTTAATAGGTATTAAATCTCACATTTTCTTGGTTTGGGATTTTTCTGAGATCCATCACCTAGTGATAGATCTTAGATAATTTTATCCCCCTGAAAATAAGTTTGTTTAATATTTATTATAATTCAATATTGAAAATCATTCCGTTTGCATATAAAAATTCATAAAAAATTCATATTGCATCCACAAATTCCAAAAACATTATCGTGTCTCCATTTCATCATATTTTGCATAACGAACAAGTTTCATATTTTTCGGAAATCGTTTGAATGTAATTTGCATTTTATTCCCTAAAATAGGTCAAAATTGCATATTGCACCCTTTATTGCATTGAAAAATAAAAAAAAAAGACCGCCTCGAAAACCGTGTACGAATTTTGATAGACATAACTCTAGGTTTTTCCTTTGCCTCCTTGTGCTCGACCTTGGGACTTGCCCAAGTAAAATGAACATAAAACCACAAGATTAAAAATTGAATAAAATATTTGTGGTTATTTCTTGACCGATTCCGATTGCCGCCTATAACGAACAACACTTTATTTTTAAGCACGAACAATCGTAGTATAAAACAACTTCTTAACGTTGCGATATCGGGATCGTCAGATGGCGCCATTGCTGGGGAGGGAAACGAATTAGTTTTGTGTTTTGAAAATATTCTTGTTCGGTTTTCTGCATTCGGGTAGTCTGACCCCCGAATTTTTCATTATAAATACCATCTTATTCCCTGTATTTATTTTTCAGCATTTACTTCTCTCATTTTAATTTTGATTGAGTTTCTGAGTCACTCTCTTACATTCTCTCTCTATTGTTTTTCTTGCGAGGTACCCGCCGTACGTGGAGCGGTTTTTCAAGAAATCGAAGCATCTTCACCGACATCCGAAAAAGTTGCAATTAATTTAAGATCGAGTCGAGTCGTGTGAGAGCGTAGATTCTAGGTTTTTAATTTCTGCAATTTTATTTAACTTCTCATTTACAACGGTGTCCGTTTGGACTCTCGCGCATGTAAAAAGACCTTGAACTTTTCTGTGGTGTGTCGTGGCCTGTTTCACTCTCCGGTGAGGGTGGGGCCCGAGTTGAGTGACGATTAGGATAGCCCTGCACATACGGCTCTCAGAGCATTTATATTTTTGCTTGTGCTCGTAGGATCTAAAAGCCACACTGCACTTTAATTGAGAGCACATTATATCGTTCAATTTAGCCAAAAATTTAACTCAATTCTTTCCCGCTAATAAAACTTTCTGTCTAGGTATAGTTTTCATCGGTTGCACTCATTTAGAATAATTTTTCAATTCTATATTGCATTCCACATGGATATTGCGAGGAAGCACTGTAAGTCTTCTAACTGAGCATACATCATTGTTTTCACGTGTGTCGGCTTTTCCTGAACTCCTCCCTCTTGTTTTATCACATAATTCTAAAGGAAATTGGGATTGGACGGTAGACGCGTATTTGTGCTCATTTAAATTCTTCAGTGATCACCTAACTAAAATTGGGATTGCTAAATATAGCCGATCTTAAGAATCCATAAAATCAAGAATTCTTGTGGGAGAGCAACCTCGACATTGTCTGATTTTATCTTGCAGTGAGGAGAGAGATACACACTAGGATAAAGCCAAGCCAAGATTTTCATATAGACTACTGATTATAAAAACGATTAGCTACTTCTTAGTGAGGAATACAGGTAGCTGTTTTACGGTCTGGACTTCCTTAGCAGAGTGGGTGGTTTAAAGGACACTACGCAAGGCTCTGTCCTTAAGTAACACGGGTAACCGTTTACGGTCCGTACTTACACCTATACTGGCTGAAAGTGGATGCAACTAGTCGTACGAACTCGGGACAGTCTTTAAGAAAATTTCGGCATCTAACAGCTCGTTAAATTGTTGTCAAGATTTATTTATCACCAACTAAAATTGAAAAGATAATAGCCGAACTCTTACGGCTTCATTGTGTGAGTTGGTGAATCTGGGGTTTGATTTGTGTTTGCATTGGTGTGCGTGAACCGATACCGAAGATCAAAAGCCGCACATTTGATAAAAACTCTTTTGACTACCCCATGCAATCATCTCTCTTTCTTGATTTAAATCTCATCATGGAACTTTTTCTAAATTGCAGATCCAACCCATCATTTCTTTCAACACTTTCAAAAATGACCGAACATTTATCCGAAGATCCATCAGTGCTATACTATGAAAATGAATTTGTATCGGTTAGACCCAAAACACCTCCTCCAACTTCAACAAGAGTCTCTCAAATACCAACACTCTCCATAAATTCGATTTGCTTCATGAATGACAACCCTTTATTTTCGAATCTGACAAACCAACAACCGACTGAGGTCTCCACTTCTTCATATATCAATCCTCTCTACGCCGATCATACAATTCATCCATCATATTCGGTGAATATCAATCCATCATTCCTGGGAGATGACAACCACATGATCAAATTGAACACTTCTTCACCTTATCCTTCGACCCTGCCCTGGAACACTAATGAACAATCATCATCTTGGATTGACCATGACAACCCCCTTTTCAGACATGACAATCATACAGAGGACTGGACTGACTACATAGAAACACAGGAACCCTGTATGCTGACACCACCATACCAAGATCCGACCACTCATGATCAAAGGAACAAATTCTACTCGGACCAACTCCACATGTTTGGATTATATGAGCAGCCACCTTCCATGCTTATTGAGGAGATATTTTCTGAAAATAATGATCATATATCAGATATTTCAAGAGACTCCTCTCCTAGTACATATAGGAAAATGGAAGAGGAAATTCAATTACAAAAACACACAATGAATGCTCCCATTAGTGATCATGAACAAATTTTTGAGGATGCTATTTTGAGGATAAATAAAAAATTTGAATCAATAGAGGATAGATTGCAAAAATTCACCGACCGATTAATCTCATTCTATGGTGGCTCGGACATTAAAATGAATGAGGAAATGATTTGATCTGAGATGGAAAATTTTGAAGATATTCAGGAACCTAGGGACGATTATGACAATATCACTTCCACATATTATTCCCCTAGAAATGATTACGCCGTTGACTATCACCCTGAACACTAGAACCCCTGCTCATCTGAGGAACATACCACACCCCCACATCACACAGAAAATACCAAAAAATGGAAACATTTGAAAACCACAAAAAATTAAAAATCCAGAAAATTTCATAAAAATTAAGACTGAAGCGATCTGAGGAATTTGGATCCGACTGTAAGGGAAGCACTGAAAAGATGCTTGATGTTTGAACTTCCCTTTATACAGGCTATTGAACACTTCCGCGACCTTAAAAGATTTGTAATGGATAAATAATGATCAAAAAGTCGGATATGATACGAACCAAGACTGAAAGACATATCTTGTCAATGGCCTCCTCCTTGGTGTTGAGGAGAAAAACCAAGAGCCGCATAGTGAAGCGGTTGCCTAGATTTGACTGTGAAATCAAAGACACGATTTTCACCCATGCTCGGATTGATGACGATTCACCGATCAATATCCTCCCGACCTCTGTATTTCACGAACTCAAACTCGGACCTATTCGAAAGATATGAGAGATTGTTCAATTGGTAGACCGATCGATAAAGAAGCCGAGAGGAATCATTTCTATCATCATAAAATTCCAAGGTGCTCCGCTCAAAGTAGAATTCACGATCATTGAGATTGAGCATCAAGGATAATTGACCCAGTCTTCAATTATTCTCGGAAAACCATTCTTAGCATTGTCAAAGGCAATTATCGATTGTGAGACTAGGGAAATCAATTTTAAAGCATTGAAAGCACTTAGATCTGACCCTGTCTTTGAGGAACCACGATCTTCTGAGGAAACCCACGAAGTCCCCAACAACCGTAACCATGAGGCGGTTGAAGAGCCCTACCCTGATGCAACACCGGAGATAGCGGTTGTTGATGAGACTATTGGTTTAGAGACTCTCCCCCGTATTTCAATTCCCGCGGATCTCAAAATAGACAAATCCTTCTTCTATGATCCTGAGACTTATGCATGGTCACACCTTGGAGCAACATTCTCTGAATATCTTGACCAAATCATCCCAAATCGAGAGTGCTCAAACTTTCAGGGGACTAAGAACGGACACGCAAGCCGAGCACCGACCAAGGAGAATTCCAATGGCTATTCATCTGGATACTCAAGTGAACCGACACCTTCACGAAGAAATAAAAAGAGAATCACCTTTAACCTTTCAGATGAGAAATAAGCTGATGATCCCTCATCATGTCCAGAAAAGGTAATCTACATGAGTGAAGTCTGTTCGGCAGCTCTAAAGCCATATCTTCGCAAGGATCCAAAATTCAATTCTCGTTGGATAACTCTCGTTCCTAACTACTACTCATCCAAAGCTGATGCTCCTGCCCTCTTCAAGTACAGTAGAATTATTTCATATGAGCTGACTGAGACCGGTGCTTCTGAGTATTCATCCGAGGATAAACTGATTGATCCCAAGAAGGAACGAATTCTGAGGAAACAACTGAAGAAACAAAAAGACTAGAATATTTGGAGTATGTCCACTTTCGAATACTACTCCTCTGAGCATAATTCCGATGATGGATATCTTTCATCTGACTCAAATACTTCATCCATTATTCATCATGATTTTTCTGAGGATGAAACTGATAATAGTTGGGAATCATATGCCTCATCTTCATCTCATCATTACGATCTCACACCGCAGGCTCACATGAAGATCAGCCGAAAACCGCCTTAATCATCAGCTACCCACCCTCCCTCCCGACTACATCGGCCTCCTTGTACAGCTTCTTCCTTTACTTAGGCCAATGCCTAAGTATAGGGGGGGATCGATGCCATCTGTACATACCATCCTTCTCCTTATCCCGATCACTTCACTTCCACCCTTTTCTTATACTTAGGCTGACCAGAGCCTAAGTATAGGGGAAACCGACACCCACCTGTATATACTCTCTTCATCCACATATCCCGACCGCTTCATTTTTTCCGCTCTTCTCCTATACTTAGACTGTTCACAACCTAAGTATAGGGGGGCAGACCATTGTATATCAATTTTCTACTCTCTTACGCTTAGCCCGAGCTATGTCTTCTTTTCGCTTCTTGTCCTCTAACGACACAACACTCGCTAAGTATAGGGGGTCTGTATATATATTTTGTATATAATTTACCCATATCTCGTACTTTCGCGTAAGTCTATATGTATTTACAGGGTGGGTAATTAATTTGAAAAAAATGAATGAATGAAAAATGATTTTGCTACTAACACTGACTTTGCCCAAAACTTTTTGAAAATGGCTTCTTATTCATTTTTTCATTGACCAAAAAAATCCCTTACATAAAAAGGAAAAAATGTGTCTGCATTTCACAGACCTACACTTCACCCAGCATCGTATTCATCTGCATTTGTGAAAAGTCATTGGGTTCTGAACCGAGTTGTGAGCAGAAACCGAGAGTGGTCTGGACTTGACCTTAATCCACCTAATTTTCAGAGGAACTTCACCGAGAAATAGGATTTTAGAAGCTTCAGGTCTTTGACTTAATTCTTTGAGTTCCACATGACAATGTGCAGCGTTTGACTCTTAGTGTCTAACATGGTCTCTTCATTCTAGGTACAACTCTAGAATAGGGAATTAATCTGTACTCCCACACTATGCACTTAGCTCAACTCAGACGGGATGTTGAAAGACCATGTGAGTCTCTTTTTTGGTAGCGTGGAAATCTAAAGACTGGAGAACGGGTTAAAATAAAACTTCGGAAAAGGGATGGACGGCTGGGTAAAATTTTTTCTAAGACCTCAAAAAATGTATAGAATAAAAAGATTCTATATCTGTAGGGGCACAACAAGATCCAAGCAGAACCTTCAAAAATTCCAAATACAAAGAAGCATTCTACCAAATAAAATATGACCAAAAAGGTCCAAGCTTCAATAAACCTGCAGATCTTGGTGGAGACTCGGCTACACTGGCCATCTTCACAAGGAGAGGTGACTACACTAGCCACCCTCCAGTTCTTTTCCCCTTTTTCTAACTTCTCCCCCAATTCGATGGTGAACACAACACGACATACCTTAGAAGGAAATACCTGACTCCTCGAGGACGAGTTACTGGAAAGGAGAGGAGCATGGTAGTCTGGCATTCTGGATGAGAAGAGTTAGAACCTTGCACACACATGAGACGGTTATTCAATGTTCATAGGGTATACTTTGGGAAGAGGATTGATCTAAGATGACTACTGAGCCGAAACTGTGACAATGATGTGTAGAACTTGAGGGCTGTTGATTTTGAAATTCTAAGTCTCACAGAAGTTCCACCACACTATTAATCTAAAGGTCGAGTCTAGTTTAATTTTCATCTTCAGCTCAGGGTCTTGGTATGGAACCCAATCTCATTTCACCTCATGGCATTTCTTTTTGATGCTCAGGGACGAGCATGGTTTAAGTATAGGGGGATGATGAATCTCGAATTAATCACTCTAAATCTCATTTATTAAGCTCAAAACCCTCAAAATCAATAGCATATCTACATCTATTCTACATAATTAGCATTCATGCATATTTTCATAAGAGTTGCATTTTATCCATTATATTTGCACAAAATAAGAAGCCAAAAATCTCAGCCAAAATTGACCTGTAAATAGCCTAACTTCTCGGATTTTTAACTCCTTCATGCTAATTCCGAATAACCCAAAACCACTCCACTATATACATATCATTAACAAGAATAAATGAAAAATACAAAAAAATCACTAACCCAAATAAGTGGACCAAAAACCCAAACCCTAGTTTCAGGATTTTCAGACTAAAAGCCACATATCTTCCCCATCCAGTGTCTGATTTGATCCTACTCACTTTTGAACTAATGTACATTCAATTACCTTCAAAGCAAGACTAAGTTCAAGTGAATCAGAGCTCATATGTGAAAGTTGTTTTTGGCCTCTTTTGTACATTGTGTATTTTAGCGGTTTTTGACCTGATATTTTATGTACATATTTTCTTAATTAATAAAAATCCAAAAAAATAGATTGAGGTATCTTTATTTATCTTTGATTTTCCATATTTTTTCCGAATTTTTTATCTGATTTAAAAATGACAAAAAATTATAAAACCCCAAAATAAGGGTATTCTATGTACATGGGATACCCCAAAAATATCACTTTGTGCATTTGATTGGTTTTGTTGATGTTTTCATGAAATTTGTAGATCTCATCGAGACGAGCATTTTTCGTGAAGGAACTTTTTCAATCCGAGGTCATTTGCTATTTATTCTTGATTTTACAAATCTTTATCTGTGGATTTTTTCTGGTGCTGACACGTGGAAGCCCCTGGGGCCACCACGTGTCAGGGTTTTTGGCATTTTTATTATCGTTTTTATTATAGAAAAAATAAAAAATATAAAATACCCGCACGTGCGAGGCGTGTGCCTCCCAGGCACGTACTCCGCACGTGCCCCGTCCTTCTCCCTACGCCTGCCACATGTCGAGATCTGGGCCGTCCGATCTCGGCCGATAGGATGGCCCACCCTCATCTTCAACCTCCCAGCGCCCTCCCCCGATTTCTCCGCTTTTTGATCTCCACCGCCGCCCCCACCTTCGTCGCCACCGGACGCCAACCGCCCCTCCGCATACCTCGCCGTGGACCTCATCTTCAACCGCCCCTCACCCCCGTGAACTCCACCAAAACAACCTCCGCACATCTCGCTCGCCGACCTTTGCTATTTAAGAGCTTCGACAACCGTCGTCCCAGCTCATCCACCGACTAATGCTCGAAGGGACACCGCCAGAGGTGACAGCTCCGACCCTGATGACGCGGCGAGGTCCGAGCTTCAAGAAGCTCATTGCAGCGCTCCTCCCAGGCGAACTACACCAGCTCTGGAGCTTCTCCGTCGAGCCTACGTCTTCTTCAACCACACCTACGACTCGCTCCATCGATAATGCCATCGCCGTTCTTCTCCGACTACGATTTCTGCCTCCATCGACCACCGTCAACTCCGCCGCGACACCTTCACCTTCAACTCCTCCCCAACCTTATGAGGCTACGCCATCATCGTCAGTCTTCTTCGATACGACTAACTGCCAGGAGGACCAACTGAGATCCGCCTTCGCACTCACCCTCCACGCGTCGAGGCCGTGGGATCCCTTCCTCCGCTTCACCACCACGTCGGGCTTCGCCAGCCCACTCTGCCTCGCCTCAGCCATCGCCGAGCAGCGGGCCCGAGATCCCCTACACGTGCGAGGCACGTGCGCGGGGGGACGTCAGCGGCACATCACCCAGGTCACGTGCAAAGCACGTGGTCGTGGGTAAATTGCATTAAACCCCTCGGCCAACCTCATATTTGCAAACAAGTCCAGCTCTAGAGGTCACGTGCTCCGCACGTGATCCTCTAGCATATTTGCAGAAAACCCTCCACCAGTATTGGTAATTACATTACAGACCTTTGCATTTTATTTACTTATATTATTTTACACTTATACCCCTATGTTCCCCAGTGATTTTGAACCTCTTCTTTACATTATTTTATTAATCCAAAAATAGCATGATGTTTGTCATTTAATTCTCTACATTGTGAGATATTGTGGATATTTTTGTGATCAATGGTTAATTAATAATAATTATTTTATGGAAAAATTGCAAACATTGCCCATTTTATGCTTTTAATTTTGCTATTGATTAACCGTTGCTCTAAAAATTCCCGAAAAATCATATATTGTTGAATTATTTGTGCTTGACATTGTGTCTAAAAAGATTTGCATTTGCATGCATAATTTGCCTTGTAAAAATTATTTTGCATATTTCAGTATTTGATTTTTAATAGGTATTAAATCCCACATTTTCGTGGTTTAGGATTTTTCTGAGATCCATCACCTAGTGACAGATCTTAGATAATTTATCCCCAGAAAATAACTAGGTTTAATATTTATTATAATTAAATATTGAAAATCATTCTGTTTGCATTTAAAAATTCATAAAAATCATATTGCATCCAAAAATTCCAAAAAAAATCACAATGCATCCATTTCATCATATTTTGCATAATGGCCAAGTTTCATATTTTTCGGACATCATTTGAACTTAATTTGCATTTTAGTCCCTAAAATAGGCCAAAATTGCATATCGCACCCTTTATTGCATTGAAACATCCAAAAAAATCTGCCTCGAAAACCGCGCACGAATTTTGATAGACGTAACTCTATGTTGTTCCTTTTCCTCCTTGTGTTCGACCTTGGGACTTGTCCAAGTAAAATAAACATAAAACCATGAGATTAAAAATTGAATAAAATATTTGTGGTTATTTCTTGACCGATTCCGATTGCCGCCTACAACAAATGACACTTTATTTTTAAGCATGAACAATCACAATATAAAAACAACTTCTTAACGGTGCGATATCGGGCTCGTCAGTAGTACCGTAGGATTGGACGAGGATTCATAAGGACAAATTCTTATCGATAATCCATTTCTACCAATGGTACGATCCTCTCTTATTCAGGGAAGGAACATATTGTACTTGGTGCAGGTGTGTCCCTTAGGAGGATCATCATAGTGTCCTTGAGCATTGTCATTTGCTCGAATCTGGTGGACAACACTCTGGAGACAGAACGACAACAAAAGTACTTCAGTGTGGCTTCTGGTGGACCACACTATTTAAGGATGCAACATCTTTCGTGAAACGATGCACTTGCTGTCAAAGACTGAAAGGCACCCTCACTGTAAAAGATTCAATGCCCCTAAAGATAATCTAGATTGCAGACGTATTGGATGCTTGGGGTATCGATTTCACAGGACTTTTTCCCAACAGTCAGGGATATGAGCACATCCTTCTTGCCATTGACTATGTAAGTCGTTGGGTTGAAGCTATCCTCGCTCGAGCCGCTAACAGTCATATAGTATGTCGATCCCTAAAAGAAAATATCATTTCACAGTTTGAGATTCCGAAGATTCTCATATTAGACGGAGGTATCCACTTCATTAAGAAAGAGGTCAAGAAATTAATGAAGGAATACGACATCGAGCATCGAGTCGCATCACCTTACCATCCGCAAACCAATGGCATGGAGAATTATCGAACAGAGAAATCAAGTTTATCCTGTAGAAACTTGTGAAGACGGACAGAAAGAATTGGTCTCAACTCCTGGAATCCGTTCTGTGAGCGTACCGAACCGCATACAAGTCTCCTTTGGGCATGTCTCCCTATCGTCTTGTATATGGAAAACTGTGTAATCTGTCCGTGGAACTAATTCACAAATCCTTATGGGAAATCAATAGGTGCAATTTGGACTCACAAAGAAGTGGTCAGAAAAAAGATGATATGAACAGACTCCTGGAATACTGAGACTATGCATAGGATAACACATGGATGTACAAAAAGAAGGTGAAACGCTGGCATGACCGGCACATCAGATGAAAGACCTTCAAAGTTGGACATAAAGTGTGTCTGTTTGATGCAAAGTTGAGGATTTTCCAGGGAAAATTATAGAGGAAATGGACATGGTCGTTTCTAGTACGAGAAGTGCGTGACAATGGCAGCATTGCAATATCAGAATTGTCTTCTGATGTACAACAATTTGTTGTCAACGGTCAGCTACTGAAGCCTTATCTTGAGCCTGATACTTTCTTGACTGTTGTCGACTCAATCCAAGTTCTGCACTCTGAAGATACATCCACAGCACTGACAACATCAAAAGATTCAGATGATGCACCTCAAAAACGTTTTCTCTAACCTCTTGTCTTTTCTTCTGTTCTTCTTTTCTTCTTTCATGTTCCCACCCTATCCTATATATATATAGATATATATATTAAAAAAACAGGTGTATCACCCCCTTTTGTCAGTCTTCTATACTTAGGACATACTTTTCCCTAAGAATGGGGGGTGTGCACCCCAATTACCTTTATTCTTTGATCCTCCCCATTGTCTCCTCTTCTTGCCTATCCTCAGGGATCTCTCACCCTAGGTATAGGGGGGAGAAAATCCAAGTACGATCTGTTCATTCTCATCCTTGACCATCCCTGCCTTGTGGACAGTCTTCTATAATTAGGATTATTTAATCCTAAGTATAGGGGGGACGGTCAACTTCCTGTTCAATTATTCATCTCCTCATTCTTTTCTTCTTTAGACTTCTCTATACTCAGTCTGAGTTATGTCTTCTCTTTTTCTCTTTGATCTATGAGGACAAAGCTCGAGCTAAGTATGGGGGGGTCGTATATACTATGTATATACTATAGGCCATAACTCATACTTTTGAATTCTAAATAACATTTATGGCTAAAATGATATCAAATTCATCACAATCTTCTAATAAAAAGATATTTATAGCTCCTCAAACTCTTTTTGTACATACAGTTTAATAAATCAGGCAAAAATACTTTTGCAAAATGTTTGAAAAATAGTTCGAAAACCCTTTTGAAAAATCTTTTGAAAACTGTTTGGTAAATATTTTGTAAAGAGTATTCAACCTTTGTAAAAAATCTTTTTGTTTGCAAAAAAAATATTTTCTTTGTGTGAAATAAAAATGTTTGAAAAACAATTTGCAAATGGTTGTAAAATAGTTGCAAAAATGCTTGAAAAATCTATATATACTGTTAGAAAAACCTTTGAAAAATGATTTTCAAATATGTGTAAATGTTTGTAAAAACCATTTGTGAAAATTATGTTGAACTGTAGTTTTCAAATTTGTTGAAAAATGATTTTCAAATAAGTTTGAGGAGTATATGCACCATACTCCAAAAATTTTGTATAATGTATCTATTAAGAACCAAAATTTTTGTAAATATAAAAACATCCTCATTTCTTAACCTGAACCTTCTACTTTCAGAAACAACAAAAACATTTGCAAAAGCTGAAAATACAAAAAACATTTTATTCACATTTTTATTCCTAAAAAATTCTATTTATATATACAGACTAATAAGTTAGGTTAAAAATATTTTTGTAAAATGATTTGAAAAAAATGGTGTGGCCCAGTGTGGAAAATGTTTTGTGAAATGTTTCAACCTTTGTAAAGATATTTTGATTGCAAAAATTCTTTTTCTTTGTGTGAATTAAAGGATTTGAAAACCTATTTGCAAATGATAGTGAAAATGTTTGTCAAGATAGTTTAGAAAATGTGTCTATATTGTTTGAAAAGTCTTTGCAAAATGGCTTTCAACTGCTTGTAAAAATTTGAAAAAAAAAATTGTACTATTGTTTTCAAAATTGTTTTCAAATAAATTTGAGGAATAAATGCATCAATAAGATATATATATATATAATACATATAATTCTTTACCAATTATATATATACACCTATAAAATAACTTGTTCAAACCCGTAAATTCTTGAAAATTCTTAGTAAATAAAAATAAGCATGTCGTGTAAATAGATGTATATATTTTATACTTCGAGTGCTAAGATCCGTTTTCTTTCCCAAAATTCTTTTTATAAAAATTCCTTTTATTTGCCAAAATTCTTTTTATTTATAAAATCCTTTGTATAAAAATTCTTTTTCTTCTCAAAATTATTTGAAAATTGCATCATTCTTTCTGCATTGTACATAACATTTGCATATCATGCATATTCTTTTCAATTGAGCTTGATGATTGAACAAATCCAAATAAAATTGAAGATTGGATCTTGGTTGGACCTTACTGCACTGGAACCTTATGGGAATTGGATTTAAGGTACCTCAGGTCTATTCGGACTTAATTCTTTGAGACTCAGGGCTGGGTTCAAGTTACCTCAACTAACTAACTAGAACTTTTCGAGACACACGCATGACTCTTGTCGGCTGTGACCTGACTTGGACACTTGTGCCTTTCACTTGGATCAACTCAGTTGGAGTGGTGAGGGGGTTGGATTTTCCGGTCTGAGATGCACATGGGTGGAAACGTTCGTCCTCTTCTCGGGAGGGAAGTGCACCCCAACCTGGTCCAGTTTCAATGAAGTTGAACGGCAAGAGAGTGTGGGTTGCGATAAAGCTTCAAAAGAGGGATGGTCTTTTGGCTCAAGAGGGAAAGTCCTTATGTAAATGTTGTTGTGAATAATATTCCAAAAAAAACTCCAAAAAATGGACAGGTCTGCAAATAAAATAAAAACGCCAGCTGGAGTATGTATATATGTTGTATAGAAAATAAGCAAGCTTGAGCATCAAAGTTACACCATGGGAGCCTGCAGCTGGATGACTTTACTACACTGGCCATGCATCTCGGGATAGGTAGCTACATTGAGATTAGAAGGGAATACCTCGCTCCTTGAGGACAGAGTGCTAGATTGGGGAATCATTAGGTTGTCATTCTAGAGAAGTCATTTACTTTGTCATTTCAGTGGGGGAGAGCCACTATCACTTACATTGTACAAGTTAACTTCATAGTCATAAGGGTTTGCGTATGATGTAGGCTAGTTCTAACCTAGCCATTGAGGTGGTTTGAACGGAGTTTTGTCTCTCGAAGGTTGTTGTGTTTTAAACTTGGTTCCCAACTTGATTCCACTCACATTCTCACATCAAGGTCTAACCAGAGCTCCAAACTTTGATTTTGTAAAGACAAGTTAACAACTGAAAGCAATTCTATTTATTCTTTCTTTTTCTTTTTTCTTTATTTTTTTTGTACTTATTGCATAAGTGTTTGCTAAGGACTAGCAAAGGCAAGTATAGGGGGTGATAAATCTCCATTTCATCACCTTTATTCTATCACTTGGCCTTAAAAACCTTAGCTAATGCACGTAAATAACATCAATTTGTGCATAATATCATTCATTATTTATTGTATTATTTTTATATAAAACAAGGTTTTTAATGCCAGAATTATAGAATAAAGAGAAAAAAAGAATAAAGAATAAAATATTGAAAATATTTTATGACCCTAACCCCGAGATCAAGTCCAGAATGGAGTTGGCTGACAAGGAATAAAGTAAGGGGAGATAAGGCCAAAAATACAATAAAACCCTATTCTTTTATTCATTATTTATGCATTTTGACACCTATTTTATTCTTTATTATTTATTCATCAAATGAAGAAACTTTGTACATAAAATTTGTAGATAATAATGTGAATAAAAATACAAAATTGAGTTTGTACAAAATTAATACACAATGTTATTTTACACACAAAATAAAAAGCCAAAAACCAAACTTCACATACCCATATCTTTCAAATAAAAATTCAAAATATATCAAAATCACTCTAATTGTATATAAATTTTCACGAGCTATTTAATGGTTGTGGTTTTATATTTTTTGGAGGTATTGTGTGAAAGTTATGTTTTTGACCCATATTGTATATTATATTGGTTGAACTATTCAATTTATTCATTATTCATTATTTCTACAAATTCATATTTTTATAATGTTGTAAATATTATTTATAACATATGTGTATATTAAAACTAGAATAAAACCAAAAATAAGATGCAAAATAAAATAAATCTATGTAAAAACATAGATAAAACACCTATGATTATACCAGTATAAAAATAAAAAGGAAACCTATTCTTTTATTTTTTATTCTTTCATATTCTTGTAATATTGTAAATATATTCATATTCTATTAAAAATACAAAACCAAAACAAAACTCATAAAAATACATTAAAATAAAAATATGTACATAAAACATAGGTAAAATACCTATAAATATACCTACATAATATACATATCTATTTATTTAAGTGTACGAATAACATCCTAAAATTAAATAAAAATATATTCATAATCATAAAAATAAGTTATAAATACATAAAATAAAATAATATAAAATAAATTATAGAAAATAAAAATAGAAATGTACAAAACATATATGAATATACCTATAAATTAGCTCTTAAAAATAAACTTGTAATAAAATACACCAAAAATAAATAAAAATCATCATAAAATACTACATAAAATAATAAATATTTTTTATTTTATACTTAAAAAATAATAAAATCATTTACTATATTAAATAAATAAAATACAAATAAAACTTGCTATTTTGTCGTCTACTGAGCCTACGTGGCCCAATGGCAGAACAGGGATTGTTGACCTTTGGAAAATTGTCCCATCTGCTCCCTAGCATGTCAGAACTGTTCATTCCCACGATTTCATCCATATTTTGCGCTCAATCCATCCATCCATCGCCTTCGACTCCTTTAGTAAAAATAATCAAGGATCATCCATGATTCACACCAGATCATTGTATAATATGTACATAACACCGATTCGTCGAGCTAGACCGGTCAATAAGGATGCGTTACACTGTTTATAAATAAGGACCTCTGCCTCCTCTTCCAAATTTGGTCACCATTAAAGTCTTGCGAGCCTTGGGTCAGCATCTTGGATTGTTCCTCGTGATAGTGGGATCATTTGCTGTGCTTGGCCTAGCTCCAGGAGCAAGGGGGTGCACCCACGGTCGCCGTCGCTGGCGACGCTGCTCCCTGGTCATTCTAGGTATAAGAGATGCGTCTTTTCCATTTATTTTTCTCAATTTTGATCCTATCTTTTATTTCCAATAGTTAGTATAGTTCTAGATAGTTATGTTAGCTTAATCAAGTCACCCCATACTTCGTTGGAGTAGAGCTCTGGCGAGCTCCTCCGCACGTCATTAGTGCCCCTTCGATGTATTCCCCGTTCCCACTTCATGCATGATCATCCTACAATCACCCCACACATCTTGGCCTCCCTAGATCCGTCGTGGATATGGAGATCTAGGTGCTCCACTCCGCCATTCGCCGGAGCACCTCTGCCCGCCTCACTCCGCTCCATTCCACCACCAATAAGGCCCCCGGGACCTCCTTGCTTCGTTTGCAACCACTTCCTATAGGTACTAAAGGCCACTCAACCTTCAAGGGTCGAGTTTTTTAAAAGAACAAGACCCTTGGGCACCTAGATATTCCTCGAACTTGCTGGAGAGATCCGCTGGACCTCCGGCTACTTCGAGCCCTTCAGTCGATCCACGGTGTCCTCGGGAAGCTTTTTGGACCATTCACTATTTGTGGGAGGCTTAGAGGCAGGCGCCATTGTCAATCGAAGCTTGGGAGAACGGGAGCTCATCCCTGTTCTTCCAAGCGCCTCCATCGCCTTCCAATCACCTACCGCCTCCAGACGCTACAATCGTTGGATGCACGCTTCACCATTGTCAGATTGTTCCTAGTGATCTAATCCAGGCCGTACAATGTCGAACCGTCATCGTGCGCTCAGAGCTCGCCGCGTGTCAAGTGAACCACATCGAGCCATCCATCAGCCCACACTTTTGGGGTAAATTGCATATCTTAGCCCCAGCATTTTTGTATTTGCATTTTAGTCCTATGAATAAAGTAGAACGTTTAAAATAATTTAAGAATTTTGCACTAGGACCCCTGAGCTTATTATAAATTATAGTTTACTCCCTCCTAGGCTGACTTACGTGTAGTCCCACATGAGGGGTGGTAAATTGCATGTATATGCCAAGCGTGTTTTATATTCACTTTAATACATAAAAATTTCATTCAATTTGTATAATTTTGGCATTTGTGTACAACGACCCATAATGATTATTTTTATTGCATTTATGCCCCTGCTGGAACATGTAATTTTGCAGTGTTTATATAATTATTTAATGTAGCTAATGTGATCCAAAAAAATTATGAAAAATCAGGAGTAGATGCCTCTTTCAATGTATTTTCATGCCATGAATTTTGTTTGCATTTTTAGACATTGAATGACTTATTAAAAATCAATTGGACCACATTTATTCCCTATTTGAAATAGAAAATAACAAAACAAATTATAAAAATATTTTAAAAATTCCAAAAAATGGTATGTTTATGTATTTATTGAGTCAAGGGAATTAAAAACCCTAAAAATCGAAAAAGAAAATAAAAATCATAAAACTCCAAAATCCAATAAAAAATACAAAAATTCAATAAAAATACCAAAAAATGTTTTTCTATTTTATAATTATCTATATATCATTATTTATATATAATAATTAATTTGGGTATTTTTGGGACTTATTTCCTTTTTTAAAACCCAAATCAATTTTGGAATATATATTAACCCCTTATTCGGGATATTTTTGACGTTAAAAATACATAAAAATAGCAAAAATACCAGAAAAATAACAAAAAATTAGAAAATATAAAAACCATAAAAACATTATTTTTATTATATTTAATCTATTTTGACCTATTTATATCGATATAATATCTACATATACTTTATTCTATATTTATACATATACATATATATACTTATATATTATATTTAAATTAAAGGAAATATTAAAAAATGAATGAAAACAGATAAAGAGAAAATATAGAATTATAAAACAAAAAAAATAAAATATAAAATCCAAAACCCACAAAAAGACCTATGTAAATGAATGACATGGATGTACATAAATAACCCTAGACTACATGTTTTGCTCTCTATGGTTCGACCTCTACATGCTTGCCTACTATGCATTTAATGGTAGAGAAAATAAATTTAAATTCCACATTTTTGCTATTAATTGAATTATGTATATTGCACGTTAATTGCTGATAAGCTGAGATTTATTGAGTAGTCAACGCATCGACTATTGATCTACCTTGTGGATTAATACAACCCTCGACAAATCCTAATTATCAATGCACCACCGCCCGCATGCGTCGCTCGAACCACGCTCCCGGCCGACCCCTCCGAGCGCCTTCGCCAAGAAGCCACGCTCCAGGACGACCACCGCCAAGCGCACCGTTGTCTCCAGCAGGTTGCTCCCTACCTCCGTTGCCAGGAATCTCTCCCCCACACGCGTGCCCATCGTTGACTGTCCCTCCGCCATATCGACCGCTTGCAGACCGACCGCCAACCACATCGTGGTAGCACCGCCCCTCCGCCATATCCACTTTTGCCTGGGAAGAGAAAGAGGGTGGCGACCCCTCTTTGACTTGATGAAGAAGAAAGCGACACCACCCCCACCACCTTGTCCCCCTTTGGCTTTGGGCGGTGCAATCACCTGTAGCCCCCTCCATCTTGAAGAAGAACGACATCTGCGCTTGCTCCCTCTTTGGCTTCGGCAGTACTCCTTCCATCTTGGCTTGAAGAAACGAAGAAGCAAAAGAAAACCCAAGGGTTCATTAAAAAAATTATTGGAAAAATTACAATTTTTCCCCTATTGATTTTAAAAATTGCGAGAAAACCTCTGCAGTCAAAGCCAATCACGTGCGTGGCACATGTTAGTGGGTAATTTACAGTTTTTTCCTCTTGTTCATTTTTGTTATTCTCTGATGCAAAAACTTTATCTTTTTACATTTCAGTTCCTGAATATCCGAACCTTTATTTTGCTTGCTTTTATTGGAATAAATATTTTTGTTGCTCAATAAATTCTCCAAAAATGATGCTATGCTCATGATGTGCTTATTTTTCTAGCATAAACTTTCATCGACATTTTATCATCATTTGTTACTATTTAAAAATAAAAAAGGATGTTATTTTCCCTTCCTGAAATTCAAAACTTCCTAAAAATTTGAATATTGCTGCAAATATTCCAAAAAAAATAGAGTATTTTTTATTGTCTTTTAATTTCCATCCAAGTTTCACACATTAAATCTTCTCAAAACCCAAAAAATTGAAAAATACAAAATATCTATTAAAAATCATACATAATTCTACAAAAATACAAAGATCATGATTTCACTTCCTATTTGTAGATATTTGTCTCTATTTTGCATAAAAATAGTTACCATGAGTTTTGGGCACTTAAAATATTTTTAAGTTGCAAATTACTCCAGGTTGTGCACTATTTATCATTTTTGCCACTGTTTGATTTTTAAAAAAAATACAAAAACATCTGGAAATTCTACAAAAATTCTCGAATATATTTCAAAATCTTTAAAACTAAAAAATATTTTCTCTGGATTTTTCTGTACATTTTTGATCTAATTGAAAGATAGAAAAAGAGTTTGGTGTGCGTAGTTCTTATCTTGTGCATATTGTTATTTATTTGAAATTAAAAAAATTTCAAAATTAAAATCACTAAAAATTTGAAAATTAGAAGATTCAAAAATAGAAATAAAAAATCAAAAAGAGAAGAATTCCACAAAAATCGAGTATAGTTTGCCTTTGAAATTCATGTCTTTTCTCTTAATTAATTTTCATCGATTATTTGAATAACCTTCGGGAATCGTAGCCTCCCTGAGTTCGATCTTGTCTGCTATATAGGTAAATAAGTAGCAAAAATTTTCTCTTACTTTATTATTCGCTTGTAGTTAATTTTGCAGCTTGAGAAGAAAAAAATTGTTTGTTTGTCGCGAGATTATTTGGGGATAACGAAGACTCCATATATCATCCTTTAACCGATCCTCAAGTTTTCTTTGTCAACAAAATGGCACCATTGCCATGGAGGCATGACGAGGGTAGTTAGGCTTCTCTTTTGACACACTATTCTTGGTTGTAAATATATGTTTACATTTTTGCCATCTAATCCATTGTTCATATCCACTGCATTCATTTCATTATTTGTGCTCATATTTTTATAATTGTTTTTCTTACACATTTTCTCTTTTCTTTTTCTTGAGAGGGCCTGCGGAGCGAAGGAGGTTATCCTAGGAGAGACGAAGCATCCAAGCGAAGCGGAGGCAACTTGATTCATCTCGAAGCCATAGGAGAGCGCAGTGGGAGGAAAAGAAGACTTTGAAAGAGACATCATTTGGAGCTTAAGTAGTTTTCATTAATTTTAGCATTTGAATTCTTGTAAAAAGGTCATTCATTGGTTGCGGGGTCCGTTTCGCCAAGTGCCGGTGCACTTGGGGGACCTCACCGGATTTGTTTTCGTCACCTTTATTTTCTTTATTTCACGCGGATTTTGTGATCTACCTACTGATTGCTTTAATTAGTTTGCTTGAGACAGCATCCAGACACCCTAAATAAGAATTTCTATACCTATAGAGTAGAATGTAATTTGGACTTAGTTAAATTAATTTGTTCTTGCCCATTAATAGAAGCTATCATATAGGACGATTCACTTGCATCATATAGGATAGTTTACTTTTTGGTATTTAAACTCTGCGCAGATCATTTTTACATGTAGAGTGTTGGTGATAATGTACGCATCTCTAACCCGTGCTTGCATCATTGTTTTTAATCATGCATTGACATTTCCGATCTCCTTCCTCATTTTTACTCACATAAGTTAAAAAGGAATTTGGACACTCGGTAGGTGATTCTTTGAAAATATTTTGACAATATGACAACTACCTAAAATATGGGATTGCTAAAGAAAACTCAACCCTAAAATAAATACAAAGAAAAATCATTATTTTGGGGAGAGTAACCCCCTCATTGTTTGGTTTGTATGTAGTGATGAATCTCGGATTAATCACTCTAAATATCATTAATTAAGCTCAAATCCCTCAAAATCATCAGCATTTCCTCATTTATTTGGCATAATTAGCATTCATGGATGTTTTAATAAGAATTGTATTTTAGAACACATTTTTGCACAAATAAGATGCCAAAACAATCCCAGCCAAAATTGACCAGTAAATAGCCTAACTTCCCCGATTTTTATCTAATTCATGCCAACTTTGAAAGATCCAAAACCACCTCCACTATGTACATTTCAGTAACAAGAATAAATAAAAAATACAAAAAAAATCATTAACCTAAATAAGTTGACCGAAAACCCAAACCCTAGTTTCAGGATTTCCGAACTAAAAATCTCATATTTTCCTCATCCAGTGTCCGTTTTAATCCTACTCACTTTTGAACTAATGTACATTCAATTACCTTCAAAACAAGACCAAGTTCAAGTGAATTGGAGCTCATATGTGAAAGTTGGATTTTGGGCCTCTTTTGTATATTTTGTATTTTAACTGATTTTGACCTATTATTTTATGTACATATTTAACCTATTTTAGATTATTTATTTTTCATTTGTCTTCTTTGATAAAAGTTTTATTAAAATTTGCAAAAATACAAATCAAATTGAGCTTGAACTCAAAGAAACAAATTGGGTCCAAGTCTTCACTAACTACCTATACAAATTTGGTATTTTTCATCTTTTATTTTATTTCCTCTTTTTCTTAATTAATAAAAATCCAAAAAAAATAGATTAATGTGTAAATATTCATCTTTGATTTTATCATATTTTTTCCAGATTTTTTATCAGGTTTAAAAATGACATAAAATTATAAAACCCAAAAATCAAGGTATTCTATGTACATGGGATACCCCAAAAATATCACTTTGTACAAATGATCGATTTTGGTTTTAATTGTCTTCATGAAAGTTGTAGATCTCATCGAGACGAGAAATTTTTGTGAAGAATCTTTTTCGATCTGAGGCCTATTTGGTTTGTATTTTACAAAGAATTTAATTTCAGATTTTTGTGGTGCTGACACGTGGCCGCTCCTGGGGCCGCCACTTGTCAGTCGTTTTTGAGGTTATATTAATTTGTTTTTATAAAAAAATAAACGCACGTGCAGGGCATGTGCTCCCAGGCACACACCACGCACATGCCGCGCCTCTCACCCCCAACTTAACACGCGTCACTCCCTCGGCCAGTCGATCTCAGTCGATCGGATGGCCGAGGATCATCATCCTCATCAGGCTTCCTTCCCCCTTTTGGAAGCTCCTCCGTGCCCCCGCTAATTTCTCCACTCCGGTACAATCGCTGCGCGCTTCCTCTCTTCGAATCCCCTTCCGATCTTCATTAACATCCAGTGAATCTCGTCATCTTCAATCACCAGATCCTCCACCAATACCGGCCTCGAATCCCCAAATCAAATCGTCGACCACCCTTCTTTCCTTCACCGACGAACCCCTTCCCCTATTTAAAGAACGTCGCCGCTCCAAAGGTCCAACATCCACCGATTCGTCCGGCTAGGCCCGGTGATGACAGCACCAAGGCCCCACCATCGACGAGATCCGAGGGCTCCCCCCGGCCCTCGTTGCGACGCGACACCTCCTCGCCATCGCTGCTAGCTCCGGCCTCCTGCGACGGCCGTAGAGCCTACAACTTCACGATCGACTCCGACAATTACGCCTTCGTCTCTATCGTTCTCCATCAACCACTTTGCCCCTTCATCGGCGTTCTACATCTCCAATACGCCATCCCCCAGACCAACGACGACCACGACTACTCCGGGCTTCATCGCCAACAACCACGCCTGGAGCCGCTCATCCTCAACGACGACCCCAGCTACTTCGCATCTTTTTCCAGGGCTTCACCGATGTCGCAATACTAGGGGGTAAATTTGCAAGTCACCCCCTAAGGCTCCTACTATTTGCACTTCAGTCCACCGACCAGAGCACGTGCCCCTCAAGAAATTTTGCAAAGATACCCCCTGGTTTACGGCAATTACATCTAGGTTCCCCCATGCATTTTTTATTTATTTTATTTATTTTAAATTATTGCATTGGTACCCCTGTACAACATTACGGTTTTAGACCTCTACATTGCACTATTTTCTTTATCAAAAATAGCATTTTGTTCTACATTTAATTCTCTTCATTTTGACATATTGTAGATATTTTTGTAATCAATGACTAATTAATTATTAATTGTTTTGTGGAAAATTACATATTTTACCCATTATGTGTTCTAAAATTCCATATTGATTAACCGTTGCTCTAAAAATTCCCGAAAAATCATTGCTTCTAGAGCTATTTGTGATTAATGTTGTGCTAAAAAACAATCGCATTTGCATGCATAGATTGCCCTATAAAAATCATTTTGCATATTTCAATGTTTGATTTTTAATAGGTTTTGAATCTTGTATTTTCGAGGTTTAGGATTTTTCTGAAATCCATTACTAGTGATAGATCTTAGATAATTTTATCCCTTGAAAATAATTAGGTTTAATATTTATTATAATTAAATATTGAAATTCACTTTGTCTGCATTTTAAAAATTCATAAAAAATTCATCTTACATACAAAAATTTCAAAAAAAATTACATTGCACTCATTTCATCATAAATTGCATCTTGGCCAAGTTTCGTATTATTCGGATATCGTTTGATTGAAAATTAAATTTTAGTCCTTAAAATAGGCCAAAATTGCACTTTGCATCTTTAATTGCATTAAAAAATACAAAAAAAGACCGCCTCCAAAACCGCGCACGAATTTTGATAGACATAATTCTAGGTTGTTCCTTTACCTCCTTGTGTTTAACCTTGGGACTTGCCCACGTAAAATAAACATAAAACCACGTGATTAAAAATTGAATAATATTTGTGGTTATTTTTTTGACCGATTCCGATTGCCGCCTACAACGAAACGACAAATCATTTTTATGCACGAACACATACACATTTATCTTACACTCGCGATTACGGACTCGTCAGATGGCACCGTTGCCGGGGAGGCAAATGACTTAGTTTTGTGTTTTGAAAATTTTCGTTCGGTTTTCCGCATTCGGGTAGTCTGACCCCCGAATTTTCCACTGTAAATTCTATTTTTTCTGCATTTATTTTCAGCATTTATTTTCAGCATTTATTTTCATGTTTATTTTATTATTTTTTGAGTCACTCTCTTACTTTTCTTTCTTATTTTTTCTTGCGAGATACCCGATCTACGTGAAGCGGTTTTTCGAAACCTAAGCATCTTCATCGACTCCCGAAAGTCGAGTCGTGAGAGAGCATAGAGTCTAGGATTTTAATTTCTACAAATTTTTAATTTCTGTAATTAATTTCTCATTTACAGCGGTGTCCGTTTCGACTCTCGCATGTGTAAAAGACCTTTGAACTTTTTCTGTGGTGTGTCGTGGCCTATTTCACTCTCCGGTGAGGGTGGGGCCTGACTTGAGTAGCAATTAGAATAGACCTGCACTTACGGCTCTCAGAGCATTTTAATTTTTGATTGTGCTTGTATGATCTAAGGCCACACTGCACTTTAATTGAGACGCACTTTAGATTGTTCAATTTAGTCAAATTCAACTCAATTCTTCCCACTAATAGAACTTTCTGCTAGGTGCGGTTTTTCATCGGCTTGCATTCATATAGAATAAAATTTTCAATTCTTGTATTGCATCCCACATGAAGATTGCGAGGATTCATTGTAAGTCTTCTAACAAAGCATACATCATTGTTTTTCGCGTGCATCGGCTTTTCCCGAACCCTTCATCTTGTTTTATCACATAATTTTAAAGGAAATTGAGACTAGATGGTAGACATGCATTTGCGCTCATTTAAATTCTTCAGTGATCTCCTAGTTAAAATTGGGACTGCTAAATATAACCGATTTCAAATTAACCCATAAAATTGAGAATTTTTGTGGGAGAGCAACCCCGACCTTGGATGCTTTTATTTTTCCGAGTGAGCGGGAGACGACACTTAAGGCTAGATACCAAAAGCAGGATTTTCATTCAGACTACTGATTTTAAAAATGATTAGCTACTTCTCAGTGAGGAATACGGGTAGCCGGTAAACAGTCCGAACTTCCTTAGCAGAGTAGATGGTTTAAAGGAGACTGCATAAGGCTCCATCCTTAAGTAACACGGGTAGCCGTTTTACGGTCCATACTTACACCTATACTGGCTGGAAGTAGATGCAACTAGTCGTAGGAATTCAGGACAGTCTTTAAGAAAATCTTGGCACCTAACAGCTCCATAATTCTTTCCAAGATTGTCTTATCACCAACTAAAATTGAAAAGATAATAGCCGAACTCTTACGGCTTCATTGTGTGAGTTGGTGAAGCCGGGGTTTAATTTGTATTTGCATTGGTGTACGCGAATTGATTTCGAAAATCAAACGCTACACATTTGATAAAATTTCTTTTGACTATCCCGTGCAATCATCTCTCTCCTTTCTTGATTTAAAACCTCATCATGGAACTTTTGTCCAAAAACTCTGGATCCAGATCATAAAAATCATTGCAAACCCAAACCATCATTCCTTTTAGCTCTTTCAAAAATGGCCGAACATTTATCTGAAAATCTATGAGAGCTATACTATGAAAATGAATTCGTATCGGTTAGACCCAAAACACCTCCTCCAACAAGAGACTCTCAACCATCAAAAGATCCAACACCCTCTACAAATCCGATCTATTTCATGAATGACAACCCTTGTATTCGGACCAGACAAACCAAGAACCAACTGAGGTCTCCACTTCTTCATACATCAATCCACTCTACTCCGATCATACAATTCATCCTTCATATTCAGTAAATGTCAATCCATCATTCATGGGAGATTATAACCACATGATCGAACTTAATACTTCTTCACATCTCTCGTCTTCCCCACCATTGAACATGAATAAACAACCATCATCTTTGATTGACCATGACAACTCCCTCTTCAGACATGATACTCATACAGAGGATTGGACTGACCACATAGAAAGACATCAACCCTGTATGATGAATCCACAATATCAAGTTTCGACTACTCATGATCAAAGGATTGAACTCTACTCGGACCAACTCCATATGCCTGGATCATATGAGCAACCTCCTTCCATAATTTTTGAAGAGAAATTTCAGAAAATAATGATCATATGTCGGATATTCCGAGAAACTCTTCTCCTAACACATACAGGAAAATGGAAGAGGAAATTATTGAATTTCAAAAACACACCCCAACTACTCACATAATGAGTCATGAAAAGATTTTGAAGGATGATATATTGAGGATAAATAAGAAATTTGATTTATGGAGGATAGATTTCGAAATTTACCGATCAATTAATTTCAATCTCTGGTGGCTTGAACATTAAAAGGAATGAGGAAATGATTGGATCTATGATTGAAAATTTTAAGTATCTTCGGGAACCTAAAGACGATTCTGACAACAATATTTCTGCATATTATTCCCATAGAAATGACTATGCTTCTGACTCATACTCTGAACATCAAAACCCCTTCTCATCTGAGGAATACACCACATCACCACACCACACAGAAAATACCAAAAAATGGGAATATTCAAAAACACCAAAAAATCGAAAATCCAAAAAATTTCATAAAAATTGAGACTGAAGAAGATTTGAAGAATTTGGATCCTGCTTTACGGGAAGCACTGGGAAATGATTGATTTTTGAACTTCCCTTTATAAAGGCCATTGGACACTTCCCCGACCTTAAAGGATTGGTAATGGACAAATTAATGTTGAAAAAGTCAGGCAGGATTAGAACAAAGATTGAAAGACATATTTTGTCAATGGCCTCCTCCTTGGTGTTGAGGAGAAAAACCAAAAGCCGCATAGTGAAGCGGTTGCCCAGATTTGACAGTGAAATCAAAGACACAATTTTCACCCATGCTCGGATTGATGACGATTCATCGATCAATATCCTCCTGACCTCTGTATTTCACGAACTCAAACTCAGACCGATCAAGAAGATATGAGAGATTGTACAATTGGCGGTTCGATCAATAAAACGGCCGAGAGGAATCATTTCTGTCATCATGACATTCCAAGGTGCTCTGCTCGAAGTAGAATTCACGATCATTGATATTGAGCATCAAGGAGAATTCACCAAGTCTCTAATTATTCTCGAAAAACCGTTCATAGCATTGGCTAAGGCGATTATTGATTGCGAGACACGGGAAATCAATTTTACAGCACTGGAAGAACTTCGATCTGACACAGTCTTTGAGGAACCACGATTTTCCTAGGCGACCCATGAAGTCCCCGACAGCCGTAACCATGAAGCGGTAGAAGAGCCCTACCCTGTTGCTACACCTGAGATAGCAGTTGTTGATGAGACTATTTGTTTATAGAATCTTCCCCCTGCTCCATTCCCAGCTGCTCTCACCGTGGAGAATCAAGTATATGAATCATATGATCTAGAGACTTATGCATGGGCACACCTTAGGTCAACCTATTCGGACTACATGGATCACATCAACTTGACACAGGAATGCTCCAATGTCAAATCAATTGAGAACGAACATGCAGAGACTCTCCCCATTTTTTCAATTCCCGTGGATCTCAAAATAGAAGAATGTTTCTTATATGATCCTAAGACATATGCATGGTCGCACCCTGGAGCAACCTTCTCTGAATACCTTGAACAAATCATCCCAAATCAAGAGTGCACTAGCATTAAGAAGACTAAGAACAAACACACAGGCCAATCAACGACAAAGGAGAAGAAGTCCAATGGTTATTCACCAGGATACTCAAGTGAACCAACACCTTCACGAATCAAGAAAAAGAAAGTCACCTTTGACCTTTTGGAAGAGGAATCAACTGATGATCCCTCATCAGGACCAGAAAGGGTAATCTACATGAGTGAGGTCTACTCGACAGTTCTAAAACATATCTTTGCAAGGATCCAAAATTCGATTCTCGTTGGACAACTCCCGTCTCTAACTATTATTCATCCAAAGCTGATGCTCTTGCCCTCATCAAGTACACTGGAATAATTTCTTATGAGCTGATTGAGACCGATGCTTCTGAGTATTCATCCGAGAACAAACCGCTTGATCCCAAGAAGGAACGTATTCTGAGAAAACAACTGAAAAAACAAAAAGATCAGAATGTCTGGAGTGTGTCCACTTTTAAATACTATTCCTTTGAGGATAAATATGATGATGGTTACCTTTCATCTGACTCAAATGCTTCATCTACAATCCATCATGATTTTTCTAAGGATAGCTCTGATGATAGTTGGGAATCATATGCTTCATCTCCGTCTCGTCATTACGATCTCTTACGTAGGCTCACAAGAAGATCAACCGAAAATTGCCTTAATCATCGGCTACCCACCCTCCCTCCCGACCACATCGGTCCCCTTGTACAGCTCTTCCTCTACTTAGGCCAAGGCCTAAGTATAGGGGGGGACCGATGCCATCTGTATATACTATCCTTCCCTTCTCACGACCGCTCCATTTCCACCCTTCTTCTATACCTGGGCTGACTAGAGCCTATGTATAGGAGGAATCGATGCCCATTTGTATATACTCTCTTCATCCACATATCCCGACCACCTCATTATTTCGCTCTTCTTTTACGCTTAGACTGTTCACAGCCTAAGTATAGGGGGCGTTCCGATCCATCTTTTTCTTTTTATTTTTTCACTCTCTTATGCTTAGCCCGAGCTATGTCTTCTTTACGCTTCTTATGCTCTGAGGACACAACATTCGCTAAGTATAGGGGGGTCTGTATATATACTGTGTATATATTTTACCCATATCTCGTACTTTCACATAAGTCTATATGTATTTACGGGATGGGTAATTAACTTGAAAAAAATCAAAAAAAAGAAAAAAAATAAATAATAATAAAAAAGAGTCTTACATCTAACAACGACTGTGTCCTACCCAAATTTTTGAAAAAAATGGCTTCTTATTTATTTTTTCCCTTGCATAAAAAATCAAAATAAAAAAATAAAAAATAAAAAAATTCAAAAAAATGTGTCGGCATTTTCACACACATGCACTTCATCCAGCATCGCATTCATTTGCATATGTGAAAAGTCTTTGGGTTCTGAATCGAGTTATGAACAGAAACTGAGAGTGATTTGGACTTAACCTTAATCCACCTAATTTTGAGAGGAACTTGACCGAGAAATAGGTTTTTAGAAGCTTCAGGTCTTTGACTTAATTCTTTGTGTTCCACATGACAATGTGCAGAGTTTGACCCTTAGTGTCTAACATGGTCTCTTCATTCTAGGTACAACTCTGGAATAAGGAATTAATTTGTACTCTCTCACTATGCACATAGCTCAACTCGGATGGGATGTTGGAAGACTGTGTGAGTTTCTTTTCTAGTAGCGTGGAAATCTAAAGACCGGAGTATGGTTGAAATAAAGCTTCGAAAAAGGGATGGACGGCTGGGCACAATTTTTTCTAAGACCCCAAAAAATGCACGGAAATAAAAAGTTTCTATATCCGTAAGGGCACAACAATATCAAAGCAGAACCACCAAAAATTCCAAATACAAAGAAGCAACTACCAAATAAAATCTGACCAAAAAGTTCCAAGCTTCAAGAAAACCTGCAGATCTTTGTGAAGACTCGACTACACTGTCCATCTTCACAATGAGAGGTGACTACACTGGCCACCCTCCAGTTCTTTTCTCCTTCTTCTAACTTCTCCCCCCAATTTGATTGTGAACACAACGCGACAGACCTTAGAAGGAAATACCCGACTCCCCGAGCACGAGTTACTGGAGAGGAGATTTGCATGGCAGTCTGGCATTCCGGATGGGACGAGATAAAACCTTTCACACACATGAGTCGATTATTCAATGTTCATTGGTATGCTTTGGGAGGAGGATTGATCTAAGATGACTTCTGAGCAGAAACTGTGATAATGATGTGTAGAACTTGAAGGCTGTTGATTTTAAACTTCTAAGTCTCACAGAAGTTCCGCCACACTATTAATCCAAAGGTTGGTTCTAGATTCATTTTCACCATAAGCTCATGATCTTGGTATGGAACCCAATCTCATTTCACCTCATGGCATTTCTTTTTGATGCTCAGGGATGAGCATGGTTTAAGTATAGGGGGATGATGAATCTCATATTCATCACTCTAAATCTCATTAATTAAGCTCAAATCCCTCAAAATCATCAACATTTCTTCATTTATTTGGCATAATTAGCATTCATGCATGTTTTAATAAGAATTACATTTTAGCACACATTTTTGCACAAACAAGAAGCCAAAATAATCCCAGCCAAAATTGACCTGTAAATAGCCTAACTTCCCTGATTTTTAACTAATTCATGCTAACTCTGAATGATCGAAAACCACATCCACTATGTACATTTCACTAACAAGAATAAATAAAAAATACAAAAAAATCATTAACCCAAATAATAACACCAAAAACCTAAACCCTAGTTTCAGGATTTCTGAACTAAAAACCTCATATCTTCCTCATCCAGTGTCCGTTTTAATCCTACTCACTTTTGAACTAATGTACATTCAATTACCTTCAAAACAAGACCAAGTTCAAGTGAATCGGAGCTCATATGTCAAAGTTGAGTTTTGGGCCTCTTTTGTACATTTTGTATTTTAGCTGATTTTGACGTAACATTTTATGTACATATTTAACCTACTTTAGATTATTTATTTTTCATATGTTTTCTTTGATAAAAGTTGTATTAAAATTCGCAAAAATCCAAATTGAGCTTGAAATCAAAGAAACAAATTGGGTCCAAGTCTTCACTAACTACCTGTACAAATTTGGTCTTTTTCATCTTTTATTTTATTTCCTCTTTTTCTTAATTAATAAAAATAAAAAAATAGATTAATGTGTAAATATTCATCTTTGATTTTATCATATTTTTCAGATTTTTTATATGGTTTAAAATTGGCAACAAAATTATAAAACCCAAAAATCAAGGTATTCTATGTACATGGGATACCCCAAAAATATCACTTTGTACAAATGATTGATCTTGGTTTTATTGTATTAATGAAAGTTGTAGATCTCATCGAGACGAGCAATTTTTGTGAAGAACCTTTTTCAATCCGAGGCCGTTTGCTATTTATTTTGTATTTTACAAAGACTTTAATTTCGGATTTTTGTGGTGCTGACACGTGGCCGCTTCTGGAGCTGCCACGTGTCAGCCGTTTTTGAGCTTATATTAATTCGTTTTTATAAAAAAAATCAACACACGTGCGGGGCGCGTGCCTCCCATGCACGTGCCTTGCACGTGCCACACCTCTCACCCTCAACTTAACACGCGTCACTCCCTCGGCCAGTCGATCTCGGCCGATCGGACGACCACGGATCATCGTCCTCATCAGACTTCCTTCCCCCTTTTGGAAGCTCCGCCGTGCCCCCGCTAATTTTGTCGCTCTGCTACAATCGCCGCGTGCCGCCTCTCTTCGAATCCCCTTCCAATCTTCGTCAACATCCAGTGAATCTCGGGATCTTCAATCACCAGATCCTCCACTAATCCCGGCCTCGAATCCCCAAATCAAATCGCCGACCACCCTTCTTTCCTTCGCCGGTGAACCCCTTACCCTATTAAAAGAACGACGCTGCCCCAAAGGTCCAACGTCCGCCGATTCCTCCTGGCAAGGCCTAGTGATGACAGCACCAAGGCACTACCATCGACGAGATCCGAGGCCCCCCCGACCCTCGTTGCATACACGGCACCTCCTCGCCATCGCTGCTTAAGATCCGACCTCATGCGACAGCCGTAGAGCCTACGACTTTACGATCGACTCCGACAATGATGCCTTCATCTCCGACATTCTCCACCAGCCACTTCGCCCCTTCATTGACGTTCTTCATATCCAATATGCCATCCCCAAGACCAACGACGACCACGACTACTCCGGGCTTCATCGCCAACAACCACGCCGTGAGCCGCTCATCCTCAACGACGACCCCAACCACTTCGCATCTTTCGCTAGGGCTTCACCGATGTCGCAACACTAGGACGAGCCGTGCCCCAGCCAACGTCGGCCACCCCAAGGTCACGTGCTCGGTACGTGACTGTTGGGTAAATTTGCAAGTCGCCCCCTAAGGCTCCTCCTATTTGCACATCAGTTCGCCGACCACGTGCCCCTCTGACAATTTTGCAAAGATACCCCCTAGTTTACGGTAATTGCAACTAGGTTTCCCCTGCATTATTTATTTATTTTATTTATTTGAAATTATTGCATTGGTACCCCTGTACTCCCCTACAGTTTTAGACCTCTACATAGCACTATTTTGTTTATCAAAAATATCATTTTGTTCCCATTTAATTCTCTACATTTTGACATATTGTGGACATTTTTGTAATCAATGATTAATTAATTATTAATTGTTTTGTGGAAAATTACATATTTTCCCATTTTGTGCTCTAAAATTCGTTACTGATTAACTGCTTCTCTAAAAATTCTCGGAAAATCATTGCTTGTAGAGTTATTTGTGGTTAATGTTGTGGCAAAAAAATCGCATTTGCTTGCATAGATTGCACTGTAAAAATCATTTTGCATGTTTCAATGCTTGATTTTTAATAGGTATTGAATCTTGTATTTTCGAGGTTTAGGATTTTTATGAAATCCATTACCTAGCGATATATCTTAGATAATTTTATCCCTTGAAAATAATTAGGTTTTTATATTTATTATAATTAAATATTGAAATTCACTTTGTTTGCATTTAAAAATTCATTACACAAAAATTGCAAAAAAATTTACATTGCACTCATTTCATCATAAATTGCATCTTGACCAAGTTTCGTATTTTTCAGACATTGTTTGATTGACAATTACATTTTAGTCCTTAAAATAGGCCAAAATTTCACTTTGCATCTTTAATTGCATTAAAATATTACAAAAAAAGTCCGCCTTGAAAATCGCATACAAATTTTGATAGACATAATTATAGGTAGTTCCTTAACCTCCTTGTGTTCGACCTTAGGACTTACCCAAGTAAAACAAACATAAAACCACGTGATTAAAAATTGAATAAATATTTGTGGTTATTTTCTTGACCGATTCCGATTGCTGCCTACAACGAAACGACAAATCATTTTTACGCACGAACACATACACATTTATCTTACATGCGCGATTACGGACTCGTCATGTAGCGAGAGAGCGGCCCACACACTAGGATAGAACCACGCCCGAACTCTTTTCAGACTACTATCTTGGGTTAGTCGTTCTCCAGTGCGGATCTCTCCGATAGCCGGTAAAGCAGCCCGCGATGTCCTTAACAGATTGAATTGATTAGGTAGCCAGTTAACGGTCTGCAATTTATACTGGATGGAAAAGATCTAACTTTGGGATTAGGCCAGTCTCCTGGGAGCATTGGGTTCCTAACAGCTTGCTTTAATCGCTCTGATAGATTGTATTATCACCAAACTCTAAAATTGATAAAATAATGGACCGAACCTTCACGGTCTTCACATTGAGTTGAGTTGGTGTACTGGGGTTTGTATTGTGTTTGCTTGCTAGTGATAAAGATCCTTCTACGCACTTTGCACCTTCATTCACTTTCACTCTTGCATTGACCTTCATGTTCTCGCATTCTGCCTATTGATTTCGAAGATGTCGGACCAGAGTATTTCTCATTCGAACTTTGTGAACTCATTTTACGCTCCGAGCCGTTCACCTTCTATTCAGGGAGACTCACTTCACGAATATTCCTCTTTCTCCACTTCACCCTTCACAACATCCATCAATTCACTATTTGAGATTGGCTTTAATCTGGAATTAATATATGAGACTCCATCAATTTTGAGCACTAATTGAGTGGCATGCACATTTTCAGAGTCAGACATCAGACACTTAATACCACCAAAGGGAAAGGGAACCATGTCGGAGCAGAGCGAGATCAATAGTACCATGTTAGCCTCCATTCAATCTATTCAAGCCCATTTAACAGAGCAGGCTAATTTTCAGACCACACAAAGAGGTATGATTCTCGAGATGAGACAAGAACAAGAAGATAGGAGAGAGGGGGATAATAGAAACCATAGAGGTGGGAATGGAGAAGAAGAACCTCACATGGAACCTGGTGCTAAGACTATATTAAAGGATGCTTATAATTCAGGGGTAGGACAGACAAATTCTTGGATACAAATCCTTGCGGTTCATGGGCATTTTGAGCTTAAGCCTACTATTTTACCTCTTCTCCCAATATTCCATGGAAATATTTATGAAGAACCTTATATACGTCTCCAGGATTTCGATCGCATTTGTGGAACAATATACTACCCAAATATCCCATTTGGGGTAGTGCAAATGACTGCCTTTCCATTTAGTCTGATGGGCAAATCTTTGTATTGGTTAAATCACTTGGGGAAGGTTGTCACTACTTGGGAAGAGTTGAGGTCCACATTTCTAAACAAGTATTATCCACTTGGACGACTCAACCAAATGCGATCCTTGATTGCTAATTTCTCCTAGATGCCCCAAGAGCATATTCACAAGGCATGTGAAGATTCAAAGATCTAATGGAGAAATGCCCCCATCATGATATTCCGAAGATCAACCTTGTACAAAATTTCTTTGGGGGTTTAAGCATTGAGAATCAGAAGCTGGTAGATGCCGCTTGTGGGGAGAGCCACTTCAACAAGGATGAGGATATCCATTATAAAATTTTTGAGGAGATGGTGGAGAGTTCAACAACTCTTTCTTCTTCACATGCATTTCAGAAGCACCCCGTCATCGCCCCTCTAGTACCCCATAAGGATGTCAACATGACGACATCACAAGAAGTGGATATGGTGGTTAGTTTTGATCTGAACATTATTGGAAATCACCTATCCAAATTAGACATTATTGAGAAATGATCTAATGAGCTTGAGAAGCTTCAAGTGATCGAGCAGAGGACGAAGAACCTGGATAAGCTGGATGAGATAACAAAGCACCTGGAGCTTATTGTGAGTAAGATCAGTGCAGTTCCCAGCATAAGTACAGCAACCGATACCTCTACTAGGGAGCAGACTTCTTCCACCCAGCAGAATAGCGGAGGACCATCCACAGTTCAGCATGTCTACTACATGCAGACACCTGATCAGATTCAACAAGATGCACATCAGATAGTTCCATACCAGCAGGAAATAGCCTACATTCCTAAGAAGCAATCTCCACCTCCAGCTATCATTCAGGAGGTGAACAATATCTGGTTCGACCGTGAGCGAAACCAGCCCCATCCATCAGGGCAAGGCCAGTTGGGTTCACAGCATGGTCAAAAACCCACCCACCAGCTTCAGGAAGGAAGACAACAACAATACCAACACCAACAGTTCCAGCCTCACTTTCAGTCTCCACCACAGTTCCTAAATTGAAGACAAGGCCAACTAAAATAGCAGTCTATGTATTTTCCTCATCCTAACCATCAGCAGACTGCATATTATGGACAATATCCTCCCCCTCCTCATTATCAGAATCTGTATGGTTACCAACAACCTCTGTACTATCAGTCTCAGCGACAGCCAGTCAATGAGCAATCCGAGGTCCCTTCAGTCAACCCAGCACTGGACCAACTTGCATTACTTATGAAGAACATGAATGAACTGACTCAACAGATCGATGACCTGACTATCACTAAGACACTGATTCCAGCACATGTCAAAGTCAACCCCAACAATTTCAGACGCAAGGAGTAGGTAACCAATAGCCCACCCACCCCCGAGACAGGTATGTCCCTTTATTTTACATGGTTATCTGATGTTATTCATCTCAGGAGCGGTAGGAGTTTGCAGCCACCTACACAGCAGTTGGGGTTGGAAAATCGAACCACCAAGAGAGCATCATCTTCTACATCATCTCCTTTACCAGCAGTTAGAGGACCAGTGTAGCAGCACCCAAGTCTAAAGTTTCACCGTCTTCACCACCACCTTCACCAGGCAGATGTAGATCACCATCAGCAAGGGAGAATATACCAGTCGTAGATTCTTCCTCTTCGCTAGCAACAACATCCCATTCTGTTTTAGATTCTGTTTTTCCCCCACCTGATTTGGACAACACTGTACAGACTGATTCTGGTTGTCCTTTTGTACATGAGGATTCTACTTTAAATATTGGAAATAAATGTTTGCATGTTTATTCTGATTCAATGCCATTTCCTTCTGCTCTTAAATCCAAAAAAATCAAGAGTTAAAAACAGTCTTATCTTATCCTGGAGTGGTTGAGATCTTACATAAAATCTTTTTAAAGATGTCACTCCTTAAGGCCATGGAATACATGCCGACAGTAAAAAAGGTAATGAAAGAAGCATGTACACAAAAGCGTCAACCAAGGAAGAACATACTAAAAAACAGAGAAACACATCTTGACCATGGCCACAGTTCATGCCATCAATAACCTCCCGTCTAAAAAGAAAGATAAGGGAGTACCTCACATCCGTTTCCATATCTATGATAAAGAATTTGATCGTACTCTTCTCGATAACGATTCCTCCATCAATCTCATGCCTTCCTCTTTACTAACTGATCTTCGGTTAGAGCCTCTTAAAACAATCAGGATGATCTTTCAGTTTGTTGATAGATTGAATAAGAGGACAAGAGGCATTTTAGAGGATGTTATTGTAATGGTGCAGGGAATGAAATTCCCTGTTGATTTTGTTGTCATGGATATGGACACACCTGCACCATTACTCCATACCCCAATCATGCTAGGTCGGTCGTTCCTCCGAACGGCTGAAGCCGCAGTTGATTATGGTACTGGAGAAATCATCTTTGACTCTCGCAGTAACAAGCTGATAATTGAGACAATATCTGATCGCAGACCATCACTGCCTCCTGCAACAGATGAGACAGAGAAAGCTATATTAGAGTCAGATGACTGTGATTTTCTTGTTGAATTCAAAGAGAGATATTTTCACTGATTTTATAGATATCCATGAGTTACTTTCCCAAAAGGACTTTATGGAAAGCACAGTCGACATGAGTTCCCTTGGTGGTCCAATTGAGCTAGTTGATGATGGACAGTTTGGGCTGATTTCTAAGGATCAATCTGAGTTTTTAGAGGCACCTTCTGATATTCCTTTGATACACTTTTCTAAGATTACTAATGATAGGAATCATTCTAAGAATTGTGAACTACAGATATCCGAGCCACGCATTGAATTTCCTGATTTATGCACAGATGAGAGACATCTTTATGAGATTATTGCCGAGATATCTAAACCATTAATTGATAAGAATGTTGAACACCCTGATGAGCCCCTCCTTTCTGAGCATAGATCATTAATTACAGATCTATCAAACATTTTACTTGCTGAGCTGTTAGTAGCCAAGACGGACAGTCCACAGAGTACAGATCATATACCGTCTACCAGTGTAGCAGCAGAGGTTATTGTAGAGCCGATTCAGACCCCACCTGAGCTTAAGGTTTTACCATCAACGTTGAAATATGCCTTCCTTGTGGGACCCCCAAATGTTTTCGGTCATTTTCAGCCCACAATTGACCGATGAATAAGAATCTCGTGTGCTAGACGTTCTTGAGAGAAACCACAAGGCCATAGATGAAATATCTCGGATCTTCGTGGGATTAATCCACCTTTGTGCTCGCATCATATCTACTTAGAGGATGACTATAAACCCTCCTGTGAATGTCAGCGTTGTCTAAATCCAAATCTAAGGGAGGTTGTCATGAAGGAGATCAGAAAATGGTGTGATGCTGGCTTATATATCCCATTTCAGATTCTAAGTGGGTCAGCGCTTTACATGTGGTCCCGAAGAAATCTGGGATTACTATAATAAAGAATGACCGCGGTGAGGAGATTCAAACCCGAGTACCTACTTCATGGTGTATCTGTGTAGATTACTAACGCCTAAACTCAGTTACTAAAAAGGATCTATTTCCACTTCCCTTTATTGATCAGATTATTGAGAGGTTGGCAGTGAAAGAGTTTTTCTGCTTCTTGGATGGGTACTCGATATACAACCAAGTTGCTATCGCTCATGAGGATCAGGAGAAAACTACTTTCACTTGTTCGTTTGGCACATACGCCTTTAGATGGATGCCCTTTGGGTTGTGTAATGCTCCCGCTACATTCCAAAGGTGTATGTTGGTCGTTTTGATCGACATGGTGGTTAGTTTCCTTGAGGTCTTCATGGATGATTTCTCGATCTACAGGGATAGTTTTGACACATGTTTTGCTCATTTAGACCGAGTTCTTCAACGTTGCTGTGAGGTAAACCTAGTGCTCTTGTGGGAGAAGAGTCACTTTATGGTGACTAATGGGATTGTATTGAGCCATGTCATCTCCAAACATGGTATGGAGGTTGACCTGGCTAAGATTGATGTGATTTAAAAGTTAGTGCCACCACAGAATTTGAAGCAGTTGAGGTCATTTTTGGGACATGTAGGATTTTATAGGCGATTCATAATGGGCTTCAACAAAACCGCTGGATCTTTGCTTGAGCTTCTGTGTAAGGAGACTGATTTTGTTGTCGATGAGAAAGTTCTCCTTGCATTCAATCACATAAAAGAGATGGTTACTAGTGCTCCTGTATTACAGCCACCTGATTGGTCTCTTCCTTTTGAGATCATGACGAAAGCCTCAGATTTTGTAGTTGGAGCTATTATATGACAGAGAAGGGATGTAATACAATTTGCTATACACTATGCTAGCAAGACTCTGGATGAAGAACAATGAAATTATATAGTTACAGAGAAGGAGATGTTAACAGTTGTTTTTGGGCTAGAGAAGTTCAGATCTTACCTCATCGGTTCCCATGTTATTGTATACATGGATTACACTACCATATGATACTTGCAGGCAAAGAAGGATGCCAAACCATGTCTTATCAGATGGATCCTTCTTCTCCAGGAATTTGACTTAGAGATTCAAGATAAACATGGAGTGAAGAATGTTGTGGCAGATCAACTTTCCCATATCACAGATGCAGAGACATTTGAGCAAAACATGATCCCTATTTCTGAAACCTTTCCAGATGAGGCCATTTTGTCTGCGGAGTCACTCCCATGGTATGCTAATATTGTGAACTATCTTATCTCCAAGAAAGTTCCACAAGATTGGCCGAAGTACAAGGTATATAGATTTATGTAAGAGATTCATTATTACCATTGGGGGGACACGTACCTATTTCGTGAGGGTACTGATTGTATCTGGAGAAGGTGTATTCCTCAGGAGGAACACACCAATGTACTTGAGCACTGTCACAAATTAGAATCTGGTGGGCATCATTCGGGGAAACATACAGCAACAAGGGTTTTACAGAGTGGCCTATGGTGGCTCACATTGTTTAAGGATGCTGCAAAGTATGTTCGAGGTTGTACCGACTGTTAGAAAATGGGAGGAACCATCGGTTCCAAAGATACCATGCCCCTAAGATACATACAGATTTATGATGTTTTTGATGCTTGGGTATAGACTTCATTGGCCCACTTCCTGTCAGTCAAGGATTTCAGTACATCCTGCTCGCCGTGGATTATGTTAGTCGATGGGTGGAGGCTATCCCCATCCGAGCTGTCGATAGTCGTACAGTGTGTTCCTTTCTCAAGGACCACATTATTGCACGGTTTGGGATTCCCAAAATACTGATTTCAGATGGGGGAAGCCATTTCATTAATTGAGAAATAAAGAAACTTGCGAAGGAGTACACCATTGAGCATAGAGTTGCATCTCCTTACCACTCTCAGACTAATGACTGGGCAGAAATTTCAAATAGGGAGATAAAAACGATACTGCAAAAATCCAGATAGGAAGAACTGGTCCCAGATGCTTGATTTGTTCTATGGGCTTATCAAACGGCGTACAAGTCTCCTTTGTCTATGTCTCCCTACAAATTGGTGTATGGAAAACCTTGCCACCTGCCAGTGGAATTAATTCACAAATCTTTATGGGCACTCAGTGTATGCATTCTTGATTATGAGAAGGCAATGAATTGAAAATGCTAATTTCTTGGTAAATGAATTGCGAAACACTTTTATAGAATACTCAATATTTCTTTGACATCTTCTGGGCTGAAATCTGCCATTTGAATAAGATCTTCTTGACTATTACTCAAAAGGCCCAAGAATGTATGTATATTGGACCTTTTTGACTATTAAAGGTTCTGGAAGGCAATTATAATTGAACAATCAAAATCGATTTCCACGCTATTCCTTTTTTATTTTTCTTTAGATTAGATAATCTATCATGAAAGGGAAGAAGGGGTCAAGACAATTTCTTTTGGTTTTCCTCCATTTTCCTTCTTTGCATGTAGAAAAGGAATAAATAATCAAACCCAATTACGAGAAGCCTCATAGAGTGCTTCTTTTGGAGTTCAACTCCCACTTGTCCATATTTTGAGAAAAAGGATCTCTTTTCTTGAACATCACAAGTCTTGTGTGAATGTAAAAGTATTAGGGGTTAAACAACTCATTAGTTAGTTTTTTTGTGATTACGATTTTTTTTTGTTTTTTTATTTTTTTGAAAAAGAGAGGAAAAGAAGGATTTTTTTGAAAAAGATTCCGCTGTTTTTTTTTCATTTTTTTCATTTTTTTGAAAAAAATATAAATAAGAAAAGACACTTCTTTTGTTTTTGAAAAAAATTTGAAAAGTTTTTTTTTGAAAAGTTTTTTTGTGAACAGATTTTTTCTGAGTTTTTTTGAATTTTTTTACCAATTTTACCCATCCCGTAATTATTGTATTATATATACAAAATTACATGAAAGTACGAGATATGGGTAAAGTATATATGTAATATATTCAAACCCCCTATACTTAGCATGTACTATGTCCTCGTGGCACTAGGTGACAAAAAACCATACCTCATACTAAGTATAAGTGGGTGAAAAGAATAGAAGAATATACGAGTGTGGGAGAATACACCGGAGACTCGTCAGATGGTGTTGTTGCTGGGGAGGCAAACGGCTTAGGGATTAAGTTAGAAAATTAAATTTAGATTTTCTCTTACCTGAGTAGTCTGACCCCCGAGCTCACTTGTAATTAATACATTTTTCTCAATTATTTTTCAGCTCATTCTTGTATATATTTTATTGTTGGTCTCTCTAATATAAACTTCTTTTTCCTTTTGAGGGCCCGATCAACTTGGATTGCATCGGAGGTAGACAAACGTGACATGTACTGACTGCTGAAGATCAAGGAGAATTAATTTATTTTCGAGAGCATTAGAATTTTTGTAAATTTTTGTAATAGGTAATTCACCATTTATAGCGGCTCTTGTTTGAGAGTTTGCGCTTGTATCAAGATTGGACTTTTGACCCTCTTATCGTTGTGTGGTTGCTTGACGTAGAATAGGACTTGCACTCATGTCTCCTAGAGAATTTTTATTAGAATGCTTTTACTGTTTGTTCTCGTAATCTTAGGACCACACATCACATTTAACGAGACACGCATAGACCGCATGGCTATTAGTCAAATTTAACTTGTTCATCACTCGCTAATAGAACTGCCTGTCTAGGAACGGTTTTCTCGTTTGCATCCATATAGTATAAAATGCTAATTCTGCCTTGCATCCCGCATGTGGAGCATGAGGATCACTACAAGTCTTCTGAACTGAGCATGCATAATTGATTTCACTATTTGCATCTATTTTTTTACTCCCCTCCTTGGTTTTGATACATAGGGTAAAAGGAAATCAGGATTGGTCGTTAGGCGTGCCTTGATTGGTAGACTAATCAAGTGATAACCCAACTTAAAATCGGGACTGCTAATCAGAGTTGACCAAAAAAACTGACTAAAATTAACACTTGTTTTTGGGAGAGCAAAACCCTCATTTTATGCTTGTGCTATTGTGATCGTTGAGAGGTAAGGACACATCCCTAGGATAGTGCCCAAAACCTACTTTAAGCCTTGTGTAATTCGTATATCTTGATTTATCACCTAATTAAAATAGAACAGATAAACGGTCAGACTCTTGTGACCATCACTGTGTTGTGTAGGTGAACTCAGGGTTGGCTCTTGTGTTTGTTTGTTTTGTGTGTTATTCAGTGCACTTGCACGCTTTCTCTCTCGATCCGCTTCATTCCCCATCTCCCTTCCAAGATGTCAGAATATTGGTCACAATATCCATGTCACTCTTCCTCGACCTTATTCTGATCATCTCCACCCACTTATTCCTCCTCATATCCATACTCCGACCACGAAGTCAGAACTCCGATTGACTTCCTCTCTTCTTCCTCCTTCTTACCTACTCCACATTCCTACACCCCTGACCCAGAACCACCCTGGATTGACTCACCTTATTCTTGTCGCTTGCTGGAATCAAGGAACATATCGAAGATCAAGCTACTGTTGAGATGAATGATTGGCAGAATTAATTGACCCCACATACCTCATTCTCACCTCGAGTTGGGACTGGACAACAATTGACCTATACACACCCCAACTTATCCTTAGGGTACAACATGGTCGACCAACCAAATCGAATGGAGAGGTCTGCACTACATGATCTTCCTGACTTGATTAACCTGAGTGATCAAGCCCACATTGACCAACCTTCATATCACCTAATCGAAGAGCCGACATATACCGGGGATTGGCTTCATGTGGCCGATCTACATGCCCACTATCTATTGACTCCACCTTATGAGGCTTCGACCAACATCTGCCATACAGATGGGCCATACTCAACACAACATTACGTGCCTGAGTCAAGGTGTGTTGAGTATAAGAGCACAAGTTCTCAGCAGTATCCTCCGACTGAGCAAACTTATCTCATGATGTGCCATGAGAACTTATTAGAGGATGACAATTCTAGACCGTTCAAGCGTCCAGGTATGAAAGTGGATCATGGATTTCACAGATTGAATTTTGAAAACATAGAAGACACCGAATTGACCACATGTTATATACAGCTGGAGTCCCTTCTACCTCCTTCTTCTACTAACCACTTTCCCTTCAAACCATAGCTTGTGCATTCTCCTAGTCCTCCTTCACCTATCAAAAAGACCGAAAAATTGAAAAATCAGAAAGCAACATAAAAATTGAAAAAGGAAAAGACCTACAAAAATTGGATATTGCAATTAGAAAAGCACTGGATAGAAAATTGATTTTTAAGCTTCCCTTAATAATGGCTATTGAACACTTTCTCGACCTTAACAAATTTGTGAGAAGTAAATTGATGCCTAAAAGGTCATACAATAAGTGAACAAGGACTGAGAGACATATAGTGTCTATGGCCACATCTCTGATGATAGGAAGAAAAACCAAGACCCGTAGAGTGAAGCAGCTGCCTAGATTTGATTGTGATATCAAAGACATCACCTTCACCTATGCAAGAGCCGATGATGACTCACCGATTAATATCCTCCTGATCTCCGTGTTTGCCAAGCTCAAAATCGGATCTACCAAAAAGTCAAGAGAGATCATTCAGTTGGCGGATCGGTCCATTAAATGATCGAGAGGAACCATTTCAGTCATCGTTACTTTCCAAGATTATCTATTGCATATAGATTTCACGATCATTGATATTGAGTACCGATGAGAGTTCACCCAGTCTTTGATCATTCTTGGGAAGCCGTTCTTAGCCTTGGCTAAGGCAATTATAGAGTGTGAGACTCGAGAGATCGATTTCACTGCATTGGGAGCACTTCAAACTCACCCGATCTTTGAGGACACACGATATTCCAAGGCAACCCGGAAAGTCACAGACAGTCGTGACCTTCGAGAGACAGTTGAGTCCCATCTCTCTACTATACTGAGATACCAACTGTCTAGACGACCATTGGTTCAGAGACTCCCCACACCTCCACATTACCCATTGCTTGCATCACCACCAGCGTGACAACTTCTAGAGAGGACTCATAACCAAAAGCTGCCCTTGAGTTGGACACGATCATTTATGATTTCCTTGACTTTTTAGATGATCCGACTCACGAGCCAATCAATGCCAAGCCAATTGAGAAAACTAACCATACCAGAGACGTGTGCTAACCCTGCTGGAATATTACAATGCTTATGGTGACTCATATGATGATTAACCTTTGGTCAGCACCTCACTCTATCCAAGACCTACACCAAAAGAGACAACTGGGACCAAATTGACCCATCTTAATAAATCGGTTGCTCCATCCTCTATTTGGTCATCTGGTAAGAAGAAGAAGAGTATTGATTCCTCGAGGTGTTCCCCCAAACTCCTCCAGACGTATCATTCTCCTCTTCCTCTTGATGCTTTAGGTTCTAGAAAACCGGCTAAGAAAGTTATCTTCAACGTACCAGAGAAGGAACTTTCTGAGGAGTCCTCATCAGGTCCGAATGAGGTGATCTATATGAGTGAGCTCAGTTTGGCTATTCCGAAGCCATATTTGAGCAAGCAGCCATGTGTCGACCCTCATTGGACGCTCCCTACACCTCACTATTATTCTTCTGAGGACGATTCTGATAGGGACACATGTGTATACTACCCACCCCCTCACTATCGCAAGAAGGTCCATTACAAACCTTCTTGATCCTTGTATATTCTAACTCCTCCTTGTATAGTTTTTCCTCACTTTATTTCCAAGAAGTTAGATCTAAATAAATTATTGGAATTTCGAGACTTTGCATATGATAACTCACTCATGTATAAGGAGAAAGTCAAGCGTTGGCATGATAAACACATTCGAAGGAAGACTTTCTCTCCTGATCAGAAAGTTTGGTTATCTGGTGCTAAGTTGAAGCTGTTTCCAGGAAAATTGAAAAGCAAATGACCAGGACGTTCATCGTGAGAGTTGTGCCTGATAATGGAAGTATTTCATATTTGGGCTGTGATCTGACAAACAACCATTTTGTTATAAATGGACAATTGCTGAAGCCATATCTGGATCATGATACATTCCTGTCCGTTGTGGATTCTATATCTTTGGTATCAGACGATGATCTTTTGATTCCATCTTCTGTGTCTGATACGTGAGTTGATTACCTCTTATATATCCTTTTGTTTCACTCTTTCATCTCCCATTTTATTGTTCACACCTTTTCCGTGGGTATATATGCTATACTTATGATGTGCTTTAACCTAAGTATGGGGGGTGAAGGATTTGTGTTGTTCATATTAGTCTTGTTCATCACTCTTGTTGTTGCCTATACTTAGATATACTCTACCTTAGGTATGGGGGGTTGCAATAATGCTTTCAAAGGGGGATAATCTATTGTCTCAAGAGGAAAAACTCCTTATGTACATGCTGCCCCTTGTATATACTTTCAAAAAAAAGTGTGGAAAAATGCAAAATCTCCAAAAGTGGACATTCCTGATTGAAAACTAAAATGCATGCTGGAGTGTATATACAAGGAAAACAAATATAATAAGAGCTTCAAAGTCAAATTTTTGTAAGCTTGCAGCGGATGACTTGGCTACACTGGTCATGTATACAAGTATAGGTAGCTACACTGGTTATCGTCCATTCTTTTCTCTGTCCCCTCTTCTTGAGCTGGTTGTACTTGAAATTAGAAGGGAATATCTCCACTCCTCAAGGAAAGAGTTGCAAGATCGGGGAACTAGATTTACCTTGTTGAGGGAGGATGTTTCTTTGCTACTTTTGAGATGGGGAGCTATATCTCACTTACACCTACAAGTAAAGATTCATAGTTACAAGAATGTGTGGTTGTAGACTTGTTCTGACCTGACTGTTGAAGTGACCTGAATAGGAGTCTTGCGGAACTTAGAGGCTGTTAGGTTTTAAATCCATCTCCCATTAAGGTTCCGACACACTAATAATCCAAAGGTCTGACAGAGCTCCAAACTACAATTTTATGAAGAAAAGTTTAATACTCAATATTGTCCTAACTTCTTTATTTTTCTTTCCTTTTTCCTTATATTCACTTATTTTTTCAAATAAGTGTCTGCTAAGAGACTAGTAAAGTTAAAGCATAGGGGATGATGAATCTACAATTCGTCATCTTTATTCATTTGTTTTAGCTTAAAATCCCTTATAAAACACATGTATATAATACTAACTCCATTTTCTTACTAATGTGCATCTGTGTGCAAATATTATATATTATTTAACCTAAAATAAATAAATAAAGAAAGAAAGGAAAAATATAGAAAAGAAAAGAAGATTGTATATATGTAATAGATACAGGATGACCCGAACCCCGAGAGAAGGTCAAGACTTGACCTGATCGACCAAGAATAAAGTAGGGGGACATAGGGTCCTTAATCAGAAAATCAAAGAAATGTGTGTTGTAAATACTTCTCACTTAATTTGTATATCTGTATAAAACTAACACAATTTATTTGTACATAAATTGGTCTTAAATAAAATAATTTTCAAAATAAAATTTGTAAATAAAAATGTTAGCTAAATGATAAAATAATTGCACAATGAAATCATGTATATAATAAAAGTAACCACATCCGGAAAAAGACATTAAGCGATAATTGAAAGATCAACTCCGGCTCGATATGAACTCTGATTGAATCGAACTCACTTCTATTGTATTCTAAATTAAATTATCTTTAAAATGGTTGTGATAATTTCTAGAGTTACAGTTGAAAAGTCGATTTTTGGGGTAGTTTGTACAATTTTACCATTTATTTGTACATATTGTATTTGTAAATATTTGTAAACATTTTTTACTTATTATTTAAAATAATAAATAAATAATTTAAAATAAAAAAACTAACTAATTTGCTTATTTACCAATGTATATAATGTCATATATGTATACATCACATGTATATATTTAATTTTTTTTAATTAACTACCAAAAAATTTTAAAATTAACATTTAATTTTCAAATAAATAAAACGACGAAAATATTAAAAAATCAATTAAGTTTTGTAAATATTTTTTAAACACTAATTACTTTTATCTTTATCTCATCTCAAATTTCTTTTTCTCTTATCTCTTGTCTTCATCCACAAATTTAAAAAATTCAAATTTCATTCTATCTATTAATATGGCTCCTCGTCCATCTTTTCAACTTGATCAATCTTTAGTGAGAGGAGCCTGATCTCCGAGTGCCTAGCCTTCGAGTCGTCCGGTGACAACGAGTCGGCCTTCGTCGAGGTGATCAAGATCTTTTCCGCTCCTGAGGTGAGATACATCATTTTCTTCTTATTTTTTCATCTAGATTAATCTTAGTTTAATTTTTTGCATTTTAATTTCATCATCATTTTTTTATCTAGATCTTAGAATCCACCATCACGATTTGATTCGCTCGATATGATTTTTCATCTCATTTTCTCGATCTCTACGCATTCTTTTCTACCTCGCACGATCTCCCACCTCCGACCATGCACGGTGGTCGGAGATCCGGTTCCATCTGCCATTCCCCTCGGAACCGCACACATTCACATCTTCCATGTGATTTTAGGATCGAGTCATCATGCTTGCATCCTAATTTGTTGATAAATAAAATTTTTTAAAAAATTTAAAAATATCTATGCTTTTTCTCTAACATTTGTTTTGCAGGGATAAATTTAAAAAATACAAAAAATATTTTATATCATTTCTGATTTACAGTAAAATAAATATATAAATAAATAAATAACTTCCGCAAGCGGCGCACGCAGCCGCCGCTCAGCAGCCCTCCTCCCCAATTCAGCAACCACTGGGCACATTCAACCACCCCACACACAACACCATCGCTCCTCTGCCTGGGCAGAGCTTTACTGCTACCATCGCATCGGCGTGTGATGACCGTGCGCCTCCACCTGTGCCACCGCCTGTACGCATCCGTGCCGCTCGAACCCACCCTACAGACCGACCCCTCCAAGCACCTCCGCTGAGAAGCCACGCTCCAGGCCAACCATCATAGAGTGCCACGTCGTCGCCCAACGGGTTGCTCCTACCTCCGCCGCGTAGAATTTCTCAGCCGCATACGTGCCCCTCGTCGACTGTCCCTCTTCCATATCCACCGCTTGTAGATCGACCACCAACCACATCGCGATAGTGCCTCCCCTCAGCCATATCCTCTTTTGCCTGGGAAGAGAAAGAGGGTGTTGACCCCTCTTTGACTTGACGAAGAAGAAAGCGGCACCCCCCACCACCTTGGCGCCCTTTGGCTTTGGGCAGTACAACCACATGTAGCCCTCTTCATCTTGAAGAAGAACGACATCTGCGCATCCTCCCTCTTTGGCTTCGGCGACACTCCTTCCATCTTGTATTGAAGAAACAAAGAAGCAAAAGAAAACCCTAGGGTTCATTTTAAAAAAAATTATTGGAAAATACAATTCTTCCCCCGGTGATTTCAAAAAAAGAAGACCCCCACAGCTAGAGTCAATCACATGTGTGGCACTTGTTAGTGGGTAATTTGTAATTTTTTCCACTTATTCATTTTTGTTATTCTTTGATACAAAACTTTAACTTTTTACATTTTAGTCCCTGAATATCCATGCCTTTTTTTACTTGCTTTTCTTATTGGAATAAATATATTTGTTGCTCAATAAATTCCCCAAAAATCACACTATGTTCTTAATGTGCTTATCTTTCTATTGTAATTTTACATTGCATTTTATTTGTTATTATTTAAAAATATAAAATAGTGTCATTTTTCTCTTCCTAAAATTCAAAAATTCATAATAATTTGAATATTGCTCCAAAAATTCCAAAAAAATTAGAATAGTTTTATTTTATTGTCTTTTAATTTCTATCCAAATTTCACGCATTAATTATTTTCAAAACCCAAGAAATTGAAAACTACAAAGAAATATTATAAAAATCATAAAAAAATATACAAAAATCCAAAAATCGTGATTTCACTTCCTATTTTGTAAATTTGTGTCTCTATTTGAGCATAAAAATAGTTACTAGGAGTTTTGGCCACTTAAAATATTTTCAAGTGGTAAATTACTCCAGGCTGTGCACTGTTTATCATTTTTGCCACTGTTTGATTTTTAGAAAAATACAAAAACATATGAAAATTCTATAAAAATTCCCAAAAACATTTCTAAATATTTAAAACGCAAAATATTTTCTTTGGATTTTTCTGAGCATTTTTGATGTAATTGAAAAATTCAAAAAGAGTTTGGTATGCTTAGTTCTTATCTTGTACATATTATTTCTTCTTTGCAATTTAAAAAAATTGTTAAATTAAAATCACTAAACATTTGAAAATCAGCAAATAAGGAAATATAAATAAAAAATAAAAAAGATAAAAAAGAGAAAAATTCCACAAAAATCAAGGATAGTTTGCCTTTGAGATTCTTGCATTTTCTCTTAATTGATTTTCATCGATTATTTAAATAACCCTCAGGAATTGTAGCCTCCGTAAGTTCGATCCCCTTAATTTTGCATCTTGAGAATAAAAAAATTGTTTGCTTGTCGCGGGATTATCAGGGTCAACGACACTTTCATATATCGTTTATATCAAAACATGAAAAGTCTCGCACAACACCTGGTGACATGCTAGAACCCCTGAAGGGTTCGAGCGGGTAGACGGAGAAGGGAGGTGCACACATGCTGCCATCACCAACGACCTCTGCTCCATGGCGTCAAAACCAGGTACGATCTGTGCCTTTATCAGATTTTAGGTAGGCTTTTATTCTTGCATTTTGATTAAGTTATTAGTGTAGTGATTAGCTTAGTATTTCAGTGTAAAATCCGTGACCCGTAGTTCGCCGGAGCTCCACTGCGGCGAACATTCCATCGTACCTCACCAGTTATTCGCCTCACCAAACCACCCCCACTCCTTCTCCTATCGTTTCTACACACGTCACGCCCCTTCATACCCCCATATACCTCATGGATCTGGAGATCAGCCCCTCCATCTCCGCCGCTTGCCAGAAGAGCTCCGCCCGTCCCATTCCGCACTATTTCATCACCAATAAGAGCCCCCATGCCCTGATTTGATTGATCCAATATTATTGCAGGTGTTGGAGGCCAAAATACTCCGTTGGGAGTCAATTTTGAAGAGAGAAGAGGTTCCTAGAGATCCAAACTTCACTGAGGTCGCCTGCTGTCGTCCGAGCCCTAGTGAACCTCCTAGCGACGCCATCTGATGTGGAGGATCCCAAGCTCCATTTTCCCCCTAGCCTGAGCCTTCCAGGTGGCCTGAGATGCTCTAGAGAGTGGATCGAAACTTGCCCCAGGCGAGTTCTTGCCCTGTTTGTCGAGAGCCTCTCACTGCCGTTGGGTTCTTCAGTCGCTCCAGATCAATGAAGATCGTTGGATCACACCATGCTTCCGCCGTCGGAACTCCACTAGCGATCTAATCTTTATCGTCGATCTGCGAACTAGTAGTAGTCATTCGGATGTTGCCACGTGTCAAGTGAGTCCAAACCCGTCGTCCGATCATGCCTACATTGGGGTAATTTACATATCCAGGCCTGTATTTTTATATATTTAATATTTAATGTTGTAAATAAAATATCACGTGTACGAATAAATGGAAACTTTGAAATGAGGCCACTTAACTTCTTGCAATTACATTTTGATCCAATCTAGCTCAGCTCATGTACAACCCCATGTAAGCTGGGAAAATTGCACTAAAGCCCTCACATTTTTGTAATTGTTTATTAGTCAAATAAAATTTAAAGTACCTTGTATTTTTTGGCAAAATTTCACGGTGGCCCATGATGTTTATTTTATTTACGTTTCCCCCTGCTAGGATATATATTTGTGTGCTCTTTATCTATTTATTAAATATATATATGGTGCTCCTAAAAATCCACAAAAATATAATTAAATGCTTCATGCCATGTACATTCACATCATTCTTTTTATTTGGCACTTTTTTGCATTTAATTCATTTATTAAAAATGAAATGGAGCCTATTTATTCCCTCTTTAACTTATAAAATACCAAAAAATATGAAACCGTCTCTAAAATTACAAAGTATATATATAGTATATTTTGACTTATTTATTTACAAACCAAAAATCACTAAAAATGAAAAAACAAAAAGCCTAAAAATCGAAAAACACCAAAATCCTTCATAAAAATCTGAAAAATTATTTATAAATCCAAAAAATATGTTTTCTTGTATTATAATTTTATTTATATAAATATTTATATATTAAAATTAATTTTTTAGAACTTATTAACTATTTTTAAATTCCGAATCAATTTTAGAATAATTATTTAATCCCTTATTTGGGCAATTTTGACATTAAAATTATATAAAAATTACTAATAAATACAGGAAATAAAAAAATAGAAAAATATAAAAAGCACAAAAAATATTGTATTTATTGTTTTTGACTATTTGTACATATATATAATATCTATATATTCCTTATATTGTATTTATACATATATATACACATATATTCAATATTTAAATGAAAAAGAAATATAAAAATAGGAAAATATAGAAAGAAAATATAAAATTATAAAATCAAAAATAAAAAATATAAAATTAAATACCCATAAAAATAATAAAATGGACAAGAAATAAAAGACAAAGTTTTAAGCATTAATTATGCCATCCTTCTACTATTTGCTCCCTGTGTTCGATCTCTACACATACTTGCACGCTATACACATTTGTTGTAGAGTTATAATAAATTTTAACTACAAATTTTTGATATTAATTGCTTTATTCATGTTGTGGGTTAATCGTTGATTAATCAGGGATTTCATCCGAGGTCACTTTAGTGACTTTCACTCCGCCTTGTGGATTGACACGACCTCTGCGAATTTCTCAATTATCAATTGGCATCGTTGTTGGGGAGCAACACCACATATTTGGAGACTATTTTGTTTTGTCTATTATCTCTTGTTCATTTATTTATTGTATTTATTTATTTTTATTATGCATTCATTTATTTTGCATTTATTATTTGATATTATTGTCGAATGTTCTGACCACCCTCTTTGTTTGACCTTGATGCGAGGGACTGCTGCATGAAGGAGGACTTCTTAGGAGGACTTACGCACCCAAGCAAGGCGGAGCCGACCTTCCTACTGAACCGTCATGAGAGAGCACTAAGAGCAGATGGAGGAGGAATTTTGAAGAACTGTCTATTATTTTTGCATTTATTATTATGTAAATTCATGTGAGAGAGAGACATTAGATAATTGTAATAATTTAGACTCTCCACACTTCGATTCCCGATATTCAGTGCCCGAGAGATTGTTCCCTCAGGGGCCTCAAGGGTTTTGACGATATTTCGCTTTTTATTTTATTTATTTTATGTGAATGATCCCTAGCCTACGAATTTCTTGCTCGATAGATTAAGGTCCAAAGCCCTAAAATATATTTGCCTGTACCTATAGATGCGCTTTTGGACTTAGTCAAAAAAATTAATTGTTGGTTATTTAGATTCGAACCCATGCATCGTGAGAGACATCATATAACACTAGCAGGACCCATTGTAGTGAGCACTGAGATGTCTCCAAGATCGGAACTTAAGGTTTGATTCCAAATAATTAACATATGGTGCTTCACGATAATAGCAATTACTATTATAGGGCGATTTCATCAGATTGCATTTGCATATAGCATAGGTTTTCAATTCTGTTATGCATTCTGCATGGAGAGAGATGGGAGGCACTATAAGTCTTCTGACTTTGCATGCATCATCGATTTCCGACTTGCATGGCTTTTCCGTTCTTCTCCCTCTGATTTTGCTCACTTAGGATGTTGATGGAATTAGAAAACCATTAGGCACATGCATTGAAAAAAAATTAACCAAAAAACATGATAACGTAAATAAAATCGGGGATGCTAACTCTATTGGACCTTAAAATAAAATGTAATGGATTCATTGTCTTGGGGAGAGCAACCCCCTCCTTGTTTATGCATTTTATTCCTACATACACGCTCAGGATTAGTGCCTAAATCCCAAGCCTATCTATGGTATGTACAACTTTTTGATGATCACCTAACTCTAAAATCGATAAGATAAAAAGACCACATCTCGGTCTTTACTGTGTTGAGTAGGTAAACTGGGGGTTTGCTTTGTGTATTGATTGTGACTTTGAGTGCATTTGCATTTTCATCTCTCTTTGAGTTGTCGATCCCATATGTATGCGTATTTTCATCATTAAGTCTATATATCTCCCTTGTCCATATAATTTCCTCATCTGCATTCACGTTGTGATTGGGTCCTCATCTTCATCGTCTTCGTCGGATTTTGCGGCTTTTATCTTCACCCATATCACCCACATCTAGTCTAGGTTCTATGAGACCCTCTCCTTCAACCGTAATTTTGTCTATGTCTGCCTTCATCTCGCCAACCCTCCTAGTCCCCCGTATCATCCCATCTTCTACCCAGGATTGTTCTGCTTGTAGGTGTAGCCCGCATCAAGGTTTATGACTTAAATCGGTCATTAGAGTAAGTCGAGTACGTTTTAAGGATGTTGAGATTTACATTCTACTTTGGTGGATTTGACTTCCGGCATGTGCATAGAGCTTCTTAAGGGCTTTGATGATTGCATGATTATTATGTGTGATTATTACTTGATGATTTTTTTATCACGCACACCGGATTGATGATGCGATATATGTTGATGATTTGATGGTGATGTCATGAGCTATAGACGATCGATCTATTTTTAGGTTCTTTCCATCTTGATTTCAAGATGTTACTGAGTATCTTAATTTGGACTTCGGAGTGACGGTGATCGGAACCCACATGATCTTACTCATCTCTCTGACGGATACATTCTCAATCTCCTGAATCGTCCGTCCACCTGTGTCACTTCGATGATTTCTGTAGATATTTTGTGCCATCTTAACTGATTGTATTGACTCGAAGGACGCACTGTGATTGACCTGATTAGTTGCACTCCCTCACATGATCTCATGCCCTCCTGATGATTGGTTGATCTCTTGCTTCTGAGGACCTGAGATGTGATGCCAACAATCCAAAGACTTGATTGACTTAATTTGCATTACTCCCCAATGATTATCTGCGGGAGGATGCAACACTTATCTACGCTCGATCCCCTTATTGCTTGTGCTGCCAATCTATTGGAGTACAGAACCGAGTCATCTAATTTGACTATTCGACCTCCATGTTGGTTATGCACCCGATCTGTCGATGCATGAGGCCCATTTCACCAACTCTCTTTGAGTCTTCTCTCCTTGACAGTCCTCGCAAGGGTGAGCATCACTTTTCTGATTATTCCCTACTCTCTGAGGGTTATCTACAAGAGACTATGACAGCTTTCTAGATCATGCAGTCTCTTCTGTTGGGTAGCCGATCTGTCGTCTACCGAGACTGATTTCTTTCTGACTCCTTTGAGTCTTTTCTCCTTGACGACCCTTGCAAGGACGAGATCTGATCTGACCATTCTCTGTGTAGTTTGTATTAATCCCCGAGGACTATCTATGGGAAAATGCAACATTTTCTTTATGCTCGATTCCCCTTGCTGACTATGTCTCTTATATGTTGGAGCACGGAACCGAGTCGTCTGACATATTTTTGGTCCCCACTGCTTTCTTGTATATCCGATCTGTCGGATCTTGGGACCTATCTGACTAGACTCCTCTAAGTCTGCTCTCCTTGATGGTCGCAAGGATGAGCCATCCGCTCCTGATTATTTCATGCTTAGTTGGCAGTATGCTCCCCGATGGTTATCTATGAGACACTGCCACATTTTCTTGGTCTACTTGTCTCTTATGCTAGTAGATGATATGTCACCTACCGAGACCGCTTCTACCGATCCATTTAATGGATCTGACTCCGTTGAGTTTGATCACCTAAACAACCCTCGCAAGGGGTGAGCTCTGTCTGATAATTCATTGATTACTATGTACCGCTCCCTGAGGATTAACTGGGGGAGGATAAATCATTTTGCCGGTACTAGGTTTCACTTATGGTGTCTCCTTTCTGTGGATCACGAAGCCGAGTCTTCTGACTTCCGTATTCGGTCTCCTTTCTGATTGTGTCTCCTATCTGTTGGAGCATGGAGCCAAGTATTCTGATTATTCTGAGATCTTTGACTCATCTAAGTCTGGTCATCTTGAGGACCCTCGCAGGGTAGAGCCATTTCATGAGATATTCAATGCATTCTTGTAACTATCTAACTTTATGACAATCGGATATCACACGGAATTGAGAGTATATTGCTTTTTACTTTTACACCTCTTTGAGACCATGATTGACTTGGAGGAGTCTGTACTGTTCCATCTTCCTCCATGTCTTACAGTTTCAGCTCCAATCTGCCATTTCTTTCCTTATGAGCCAATGTTTTGCATTCTCTACTGGATTCTGGTTTAGTTTTCGATCTCTTGTCCCCGATAGTTGACACCCATCTGATTATAGAACCGGGTGTCCTTTTCACTTTCTGACCGTGTCCTCGTTCTCATACCAACCTGTAGTTCACCATTCTTCTTGTTTATATATGTGTGTTTTGTCTTACATTCATTCTTTCTCCCATATGTCATGTGTGCTCCAGATCTTTCGCCATATCTGTGTGTATATACTTAGGACGTACATTGTCCTAAGTATAGATGGTACACCCTGTCTTGTTCTTTCTCTGTTCATCTCATTGCTCCTGTTGTTACTTATACTTAAGGATCCTTTACCCTAAGTATAGAGGGAGTGATGCGTACATTCTCTACGATCTTTTCATATATATATATATATGTATATATATATATGTATATCTCTGTCTTTTCTTATTTTTTTTCTTTTCTTCTTTCCTTTTCATTTTTCTTTTTCTATAGAAAAGGTGTCGCCCCTTTTTGTTAGTTTTCTGTACTTAGGATGTACTTTGTCCTAAGTATAGGGGGCCACACCCCAAGATTCATTCATTCTTTAATCCCCTCCACTGTCTCCTCTCTTGTTGATTTGCTCTGCTATACTTAAGGATATCTCACCCTAAGTATAGGGGGAGATAACCTGAGCCGTGATCTGTTTATTCCCATCCTTGACCCTCCCTGTGTTGTGAACAGCCTGCTATACTTAGGTTTATTTGATCCTAAGTATGGGGGACGGTCAACTTCTTATTCATTTATCTCTTTATTATTTCATTCCTTCTTCAATCATTGTAGTATGGGCTTTTATATACTCAGTAGGAGTTATGTCTTCCCTTTCTCTTTTCAATCTATGAGGACATAGCTCATGCTAAGTATAGGGGGGTTGTATATACTTTGTATATATTCTAGCCATTACTCGTACTTTTGTATAATTATCAATAAATATGGCTAACTATATATACATATATAATTCATTAAAAACCATTTAATAATGCTTTCTATTCCTCAAATTCTTTTTGTATATATTGATTAATAAACTAGGTTAAAAATATTTTCGCAAAATGATTTGAAAAATGGTGTGACCCTTTTGGAAAACTTTTTGAGAAATGTTTTTAACCTTTGTAAAAATGTTTTGATTAGTAAAAATTCTTTTCTTTGTGTGAAATAAAAGGATTTGAAAATCTATCTGCAAATGGTTTTGAAAATGGTTGTAAGAATATTTTGAAAAATCTATGTATACTTTTTTAAAAAAAATCTTTGCAAAATAGCTGTCAAATGTTTGTAAATATTTGTAAAAATTACTATGTACTATAGTATTCAAATTTGTCTTCAAATAAATTTGATGAATAAAAGAACCATTTAATAAAAATAATTATAATAAATACATAAGATTCTTTACCAACTGTGTATATATACCTATAATATAACTTTCAAATTTTGTAAATTCGTGAGAATTTTTAATTCTTGTGAATAAAAGAAGCATGCCCGTGTAAATAATTGTGCATACTTTTGTATAAAAATTCTTTTTGTTTTCCAATTCTTTTTGAAAAATTGCACCATTCTTTCAGCATTATATATAGCATTTGCATAAGCATTCATATTCTTTCGAATTGAGCTCGATGATTGAACAAGTCCAAATAAAGTTGAAGATTGGAGCTTGGATGGACCCTACTGCACCTAACCGCACTATAACCTTATGGGAACTAGGTTCAAGGTACTTCAGGTCCATTAGGACTTAATTCTTTGAGACTCAAGGATGGGATCAAGTCACCTCAACTGACTAACTAGAACTTTTCAAGATGCACACACAACTTTTGTTGGCCGTGACCTAACTTGGATACTTGCACCTTTCATTTGGCTCAACTTAGTTGGAGTGGTGAGGGGGTTGGATTTGCCAGTCTGAGACACACACGAATGGAAACATTCATCCTCGTCTGGGGAGGGAAATGCACCCTAACCTGGTGCAGTTTCCATGAAGTCGAATGGCAGGAGAGTGTAGGTTGCAATAATGCTTCAAAAGAGGGATAGTCTTCTAGCTCAAGAGGAAAAAGTCCATATGTAAATGCTGTTGTAAATAGTATTTCAAAAAAAAACTACAAAATAGTGGACAGACCTAAAAGCAAGATAAAATGCCTGCTGTGTATGTATATATGTTGTATAGTCAATAAGCAAGATTGAGCATCAAAGTTATACCATGTGAGCCCGCAGCTGGATGACTTAACTACATTGATCATGCATCCTAGGATAGGTAGCTACATTGGCTACCATCCATTCTTTTCTTCACCTCCTCCTCTTGAGTTGGGTGCCACTTGAACTTAAAAGGGAATATCTCGATCCTCAAGGGCAGAGTGCTAGATTGGAGAATCACTGGGTTGTCATTATGGAGAAGTCAGTTCCTTTGTCATTTCAATTGGGGAGAGCCACTATCATGTACATTGTACAAGTCAGCTTCATAGTCATAAGGGTTTGTATATGATGTAGGCTAGTTATGACATGCCTATTGAGGTGGTTTGAATCGATTTTTGTAACTCTCAAAGGCTGTTGCATTTTAAATTTGGTTCCTGACCAGGTTCCACAAACAGTCTCACATCACGATCTAACCTGAGTTCCAAACTTGGATTTTGTGACGACAAGTTTAATAATCAAAATCAATTCCATATATTCTATCTTTTTCTTTTCTTCTTTATTCTCTTTAGACTTATTGCATAAGTGTTTGCTAGAGACTAGCAAAGACAAGTATAACGGGGTGATGAATCTCCATTTCAACACCATTATTCTATCATTTTGGTCAAAAAATCCTAGCTAATGCATGTAAATAGCATTAAATTGTACAAAATAGCTTTCATTAATTATTGTATTTATTGTGTTAAAAACATGGGTTTTAATGTCAAAATTATAGAATAAAGATAAGAAAATAAAAAAGAATAAAATATTGAAGATATTTTATGATCCCAAACTCTGAGACTAAGTCAAGAATTGAGTTCGTCGACAAGGAATAAAGTAGGGGGAAATAAGGGCCAAAAATAGAATAAAGTTCCATTTATTTATTCATTATTTATGCATTTTGGCACCTATTTTATTCTGTATTATTTATTCATCAATAAAGAAACTTTATACATAAAATTTGTAGATAATAATGCTTACAAAATTTAGTTTAATTAAAAATAATATATAATGTTCATTTTATACATAAAATAAAAATCCAAAAATCAAACTTCACAGACCCATATCTAAAAACTGAAAACATATCAAAATCACCTCTAATTGAAAATAAAATTTCACAAACTATTTAATGGAAGTGGTTTCATAATTTTGGAGTCACTGTGTGAATGTTAGGTTTTGACCCCCATTGTATAGTAGACCCGATTAAAATACTCAATATATTCATTCTTTAGTATTTTTACAAATTCTTATTTTTATAATTTTGTAATAATTATTTATAACATATGAGCACATTAAAACAAAAATAAAACCAAAAATAAAATGTAAAATTAAATAAGTCTATATAAATACATAGACAAAATACCTATAATTATATTTGGGAATTTCATTCTTTTATTCTTTATTCATTTATATTTTTATAAAATTGTAAATACTATCTATATTCTATTAAAAAGATAAAACCAAAATAAAAACCCAATACAATAAATTAAAATAAAAAGATGTATATAAAATATAGATAAAATACCTACAAGTATACCTATATAATTTATATACCTATTTATTTAAGTGTACAAATAACATCACAAAAATAAATAAAAATATATTTATGTGCATAAAAATAAGTTATAAATATATAAAATAGAAAAATAAAATATACAACATAAAAATAAAATAGCCAAAATACAGGCAAATATATCCCTATAAAGCAACCATTAAAAATCAACTACTAATAAATAAAGTCAAAAAAATAAATAAAAATCATAATAAAATACTACATAAAATAATAAACATTTTTTATATTATAATAGAGAATAATAAAATCATTTATTATTTTTATATAATTATTCTTTAATAAGATTGTTGTTTTGTCCTGTAGCGTTTGCTTGGCAGGACTAATGGGCCCGCGCCCTCTGTTGAACCCCATTTAACTCTCCCCTCAATTCTGCAACCCGTCAAATCTGTATTATCCCATGTTTTCCTCCCCTATTCCCAGCCATTTTATCAGCCTGTCGACATCGATCCCTTCACGTAAATTATTCCCAGGTCTATCACGATTCATGCCAGCTACCATGATCCTCTGTGCATACGTTCAATTTCTTGCACTTAGCTGGTTAAATAAGGGTGTTGCTCTTGTGTATAAATAAACCACAACCGCTCCTTCATGATGTTTTAATCATCCCTGAGCTCTGATATACCCGCCTTCGGCCTAACCTGAACCCTAGTGGCAGGAGGGAACCCATGTAGGGTCCAACCGATAAACGGAGGAGAGAAGTCCACCCAGGCCACCGTTGCTAGCGACCTCTGCTCCCTGACGTCAAAATCAGGTATGAGATGCGCCATTATCATTTTTTAGATAGTTTTTATACTCTTGCATTTAAAATATGTTATTAGTTTAGTGATTAGCTTAGTATTTTAGCGTAAAATCCATGACCCATAGTTCGTCGGAGCGGACCGTGCCTCGCCCGTTCTTCACCTCACCAAACCACCCCCACTCCTTCTCCTATCATTTCTACATTAATCACGGCCCTTCATACCCCCTGATCCCTCGTGGATCTGGAGATCAACCCCTCTACCTCTGTTGCTCGCCGAAGGAGTTCCGCCCAACCCATTCCATGCCATTTCACCACCAATAAGAGCCCCCAATCCCCTATTTGCTTGCTCGAGTTTTACTGCACGTGCTGGAGGCAAAAATAACCACTGGAAGTCAATTTTGAAGAGAGAAGAGGATTCTGGAGCTCTAAACTTCACGAGGTCACCTATAGTCGTACGAGCTCCGGTGTACCTAGCGATGCCATCTGAAGAGGAGGAGCCCAAGCTCAATTTTTCCCCTAGTCCGAGCCTTCCTGGTGGCCGAAGGTGCTCTAGCGAGCGGATCAAAACTTGCCCCAGGGGAGTTCTTTCCCTGTTCGTCCAGTCGCTCTCACTGCCGTTGGATTCTTCAGCTGCTCCATATCAATTGAAGATCGTTGAATCACGCCATGCTTCAACCGTTAGATTGCCACTAGCGATCGAATCTTCACCGTCGATCCTCGAATCGGTAGCAGTCGTTCGGATGTTGCCATGTGTCAAGTGAATCCAGCCCCGCCGTCCGATCGCACCTATATTGGGGTAATTTGCATATCCAACCTTGAATTTTTGTATATTTAATATTTAATGCTATAAATAAAATAGTAAGTGTAAAAATAAATGGATATTTTACAATGAGGCCCTTAACTTTTTGTAATTATATTTTGGTCCAGTCCAAATCAACTCACGTGTCGTCCCACGTGAGCTGGGCAAATTGCACTAAAGCCTTAATATTTTTGTAATTATTTATTAGTCTAATAAAATTTAAAGTGCCTTGTATATTTTTCAACAAATTGCATTGTGGCCCCCTGATGTTTATTTTATTGTATTTTTGCACCTGCAAGGACATATATTTGGGTGCTCTCTATCTATTTATTAAATATAACAATGGCGCTCCTAAAAATCCATAAAAATAGTATTAAATGCTTCATGCCATGTATATTTACTCCATTATTTTTATTTGGCATTTTTGCATTTAATCAATTTATTAAAAATGAAATGGAGCCTTTTTATTCCCTTTCTAACTTATAAAATACCAAAAAAAATATGAAAACATCTCTAAAAATTACAATATATAGCATATTTTAACTTACTTTATTTACACACCAAAAATCACTAAAAATGGCAAAACAAAAAGCCAAAAAATTGGAAAATACCAAAATCCTTCATAAAAATCGAAAAAATTGTTTAAAAATACAAAAAATATGTTTTCATATCTTATAATTTTATTTATATAAATATTTATATATTAAAATTAATTTCGATAATTTTGGAACTTATTTACTTTTTTTAATATCCAAATCAACTTTAGAATAATTATTTAGTCCCTTATTTGGTTAATTTTGACTTTAAAAATATATAAAAACTAACAAATGTTCTAGAAAAATAAAAAATTTAGAAAAATATAAAAAGCACAAAAAATTTTGTATTCACTATATTTTGACTATTTGTACATATATATAGTATATATATGCCTTATATTGTATTTATACATATACATATATACATATATGAGAAAAGGGACGATGTTCTGTGTAACAGCCAAGTTGGTTGTTACATGGAGCAGCTTCCCCTATTTTTTATTTTTTTTCAAAAATTTCATCATGTATATTCGTATATATATCCCTCCTACATGTCATTCAAATTTTGTGAGAAACAGAGACTCCTAAGCCCTCCATCTAGAACAAGTAATTTTAATGGTCTGAAATTTGTTGTAATCGATCTGTTCTAGATGGATGGCTTAGTAGTCTCTATTTCTCATGAAATTTGAATGACATGTAGGAGGGATATATATTAATATACATGGTTTTATTTTTCAAAAAAATAAAAAAATAGGGGAAACTACTCCAACAACCAACTTGGTTGTTACACAAAACAACTCCCCCTGCCTCTACATATATATTCTATATTTAAATGAAAAGCAATATAAAAATTGGAAAATATAAAAAAATACAAAATTATAAAATCAAAAATAAAATAAAAAGTATAAAAATAAAAACCCACAAAAATAATAAAATGGATAAGAGATAAAATACAATGTTTTGAGCATTAATTCTGCTCTCCTTCTACCGTTTGCTCCATGTGTTTGACCTCTACACATAATTACACGCTATATTCATTTGTTGTAGAGTTGTAATAAATATTAACTCCACATTTTTGATATTAATTGCTTTATTATTTTTATGGGTTAATTCAATCGGGGATTTCATCTGTGGTCACTTCGACGACTGTCACTCCGCCTTGTGGATTGACATGACCTCTACGAATTTCTTGATTATCAGTCACCCACCAATTTATCTTAATTTAACATGGATGAATGCCTAATTTATGTTCTGAAATTATATCTTAATTGATACTAAATTGTATGCAAAATATTTCAAATTTCTCATCAAATCAAATATTAAAATTGTTACTATTATAAGTCTGATTTTAGACTCAAATCATGTTATTTTATCCTCCAATTTCTCTCAACTCTAAGGCATGAGCAGTGGCTCATTAGTGAACTTTAATTTGATCATAATGTCATGTTAATCACTCCAAGTCTTTAACATTTTTAACTCAAAATTCGTTAATAATAGTAGTATTATTTCAGGTCTAAATACATGCAATTTATCCCTTAATTTCCACATTTTTCAGCATGGGATTAGTGTATAAAATAGTGGATTGTTTTTAGCTGAAGATGTAGATCATTGTTTACGCATGAGAATTGTGGTAATATAGATCTAAATTTATACTTGATTTACATGCTCAACATCGATTTTTTCCCTAAAAAACTTAAGAACTTGGAGCATATATAATGGATATAACTTTTAATGATCTCCAGGTAAAACTTCATATTCTAATCTAATTTACGAGGAAAACGATAGATTTTGAATTTGTTTCTAACATCCATGTAAGGCAACAAGATGTGTAAAAAGACTGTACCTTAAAATCTCCAAGAATTGGATATCAGATTTAGATTTCTATTAGCAGCATGCATCAGTTCTCTTCGCAGCCCAACTAGAAGTAGAAAATTGTTTTTTTAGAACAGAAAGCGACAAATTCTATAGGTCTGAAATTTGAATATAAAACATACATGGAAGGAAACAAGAGTGGGGGAAGATTGTACCTTGTATCTCTTATTTTTGGAGATAAATGTTCATGCAACCGCATCTCTTGAAGGAGTGGTAGGAGCTCCAACTAAAGCAACAGTGGGTTGCTAGAAGAGGGGAGAAAAAGAAAGAAATGAGAGAAGAAGAGGATGGTGTTGCTATTTATAAGGAAAAGAGAAGAGGATGTTTTGACAAGTGTAGGAGGAGAAAAAATCAAATGGAAAAGGAATAGAAGAGCCAAATGGTTTGTCTTGTACTCATGTACAGTTGGATTTTTATAAAAAATTATTTTATTTTTTACCTGTATTTCTCTCTTTTATTTCGAATACCAAAATCATTCGCATCCATAACTCGAGCTTCGGATTTTGATGTAAAATATCTTATTTTGACAATATCTAAACGACGATCAAAATAGTATAATATTCATAAATTTTTGATCGAAGATGAATTCTAAAAATTTTTGAGATACGGTCTTAGGTTGCGATTAAATTTTATGATTTTAGAACATCAAATGACCTTCGATTGATGAACGGTCAATTCCATTGGTTTTATTTCGTCGAATCGGATTTTATGATGGTTTCAGTTTGTTATATAGTTCGGGTTTCACATCATAGCTTTTTCTGATGACATGTATTACGATGCAATCGACTTTTGATCGATTGCGACTGAATGAGTTTTGATATACTATCTATGAGTCGATCTGAATTTATTCAATATTAATTGAATACTAATTGATCTTGTAGACCCTTAATCAGGTCGGGTTCAACTTATTCAGATACGAATGTCACAGAGCGGGATGAAATTAGAAATAAAAACAGATCCGGATATATCCGAATATCCACTTATCGTATTCGAAAAATTACCGAATACGAATATCCGGATTCGGATATTGATTCGAATACGAATAGAATATGGATATGAGTTCTAATTTTTTTCAGATACGAATATGATTATGGCATAAATATTTGGATAAGCATCCGGGTATCCGAATATACATTTAGGCATTGTAGTATTTTACTTAATGTGATATAATAAGCTTTAAGGGTCTTAAGTGTAAAACTCCAAACTCTATCTTTGGTCCAACAAACAAGAAAACCCTGGTCCTATTCGGCAGTTTCCGTCCTTGCCTCCTTCCTCCCAAACCCTCGATTTTGCCTCTCCCCCACCAGTGCGCCACAACGGAACCTCGCCACGACGCGACGATGCCTCCTCAGACCTCAGCCCCTCCCCACCTAACCACAACGCCTCCGCTGCTGCTTCCAGAGCACGTCACGTTCGCCACCTCTGAAGTGACGCCTTCACAGTCCACAGTCGCTTTAGTGCAAGTTCTCCTTTCTAATTTTAGACATACTCATTTCCTCCTCACTGATGATAGGTCACGTTTATATAGGTTCCATATAGTGATGAAAAACCTGTAGTTTATTTGTGGATCATTCATTGATGAGGTATACGTCTAATATTATATATAGGTTTCAATAAATACCCACAGTCTGCAAGATTTATTTGTCAGCTTGAGGAATTCAATAACTTCCCACTGGGCATTGTTAGATGGAAAAAAATCCATGAAACATTATATCTAATTAGAAACATTACATATAATTTCCTGGATATGCCATTGTAGATCTTCACTGCTGATATCCGGTGCTTATAGCTTACAAGTAGCTGCAGAAAAAATTATCAACTTTATATCTCCTCTAAGGAAATAGAAATTTTATATCTAATTAGAGTTTTTATATCTAGATAGATTTTGTTAATCTAAGTAAAGTTTTTTTTTTGTATACATGATTGAATGTGGTTACTACAAAGTATTAGATTTCAATATTTACATGTTATAGTTTTTTTAGGAGAAATGTCTCAAGAAGTATTTGAACCTGATAATCTCAATGATGACATCCAATTGCCAACTCTACAAATGAAGTGTCTGGAAGCAATGAAATTGACAACAATTCTAAAAGAAATGGTAAAAAGGGGAAAAAGAAAACTTCCGAACTATGGACCAAAGGTTATTTCAAAAAACAACTTGTCACTATAAAAGTCGATGACAATGAGGTAAAGGTGTTGAGAGCGATTTGTGAATTTTGCAAAGAACCACATCATGTGATTCAACTCAGGGAACCACACGATTATGGAATCACTATAATCATTGTTCCAAAAGAAAAAATATAGACATTCGTCAGCAAATGTTATAAGTCGTGCAAAAAGAATCAACATCTAATATTTCTGTGTACAAGTTTGATGATGAGATGAGTCAGAGAATGTATGCAGAGATGTTTATTCTGCATGCATATCCATTTTTCATGGCTGAGCACGTTGGGTTTAGAGACTTTCTCATGTCGATAAATCCATCATTTCAAATGAAATCAGGAATCACTTTGAAAAAAGCTTGTATATTTGTATGAGGATGAGAAGAAGAAACTACTTCAGTTGTTTTAGTCACTATCTTGTAGAGTGAGCTTTACAATGGATAAAGGGACATCATGTCAGAACAAAACATACTTGTGCATTACAACTCATTTTTTAGATGATGACTGGAAGTTACAAAAAAGAATAATCAATTTTATGCATGCTGAAGGAAGAGGAACTTGTGAAAAAATATGTGAACAGTTTACGAAGAAAGTTCTTGAATGGAATCTATTTCGTAAGTTGTTTTCGATAACAGTTGACAATGATTCTGTCAATGATGTTGTTATTAAAATTGTGAGGTTAAATTTTCAAAAAAACCTTGTCATGGGTGGTGAATTTTTCATGTGAGATGTGCTACACACATCATCAATCTAGTTGTGCAGGATGGCTTAAAGGAAATTGAACATGTGATTGATTGAATAAGAGAAATAGTAAGTTCATCAGAAAGTTTCCTCAACATCAAGAAAAGTTTGAAGAAGCTGTTAAGAAGTTAAATTCTTCTTGTGAGAAGTTCTTATTACTTGATGTATCCACACGTTGGAACTCCACATACTTGATGCTAAAATCTTTTTTAAATCATCAAGATGCTCTTGGAATTTATCATATATTTGTTCCTAAGTATAATAAATGTCCTTTCAATGAAGAATTGACTCAAGTTAAAAAGATTACAAATTGTTTGAAAATCTTCTATGATATGACAGAGCTTCTTTTTGGGACAAAATATCCTACTTCAAATTACTTCTTTGGAGAATTTTGTGAAATCTACACCATTTTTTTGGAGTGGTGTGAAGATGTTGAAGAAATCATTTCTCGAATGGCTATGAGAATGAAGGTAAAATTTAAAAAGTATTGGCAAAAAAGTAACACCATGTTGGCAATCGCACGTTTCTTAGATCCAAACTATAAGATGAAGTATGTTGAATTTTATTTTGGACAACTTTATGGAAAGAATGCTTCATATGAGATTGAGAAAGTTTCTTCTCAATTGGAAAAGTTGTTTGCAGAGTATTATTCTTTGACTTTGTCAATTAGTCTACCTCATTTTGTTCCCATGATGCAAAAAAGTTGTGAGAATGATGGATTCGATCAAGGAGAAAGAAAGATGCAAAATTTTGCTCAATGTTTGAAGCAAAATTCTCAAAATCAGCCACAAAAGACTAAATTGGACCACTATATTGATGATTGAGTGATTGATCCCAATACAACTACTACAACTTTTGATATTCTTCAGTGGTGGCGAGTCAATCAAGGTACATATCCTACTTTGTCTAGAATGGCAAGAGATATTCTGGGTGTTCCAATATCTACTGCAGCATCTAAATCTGCATTTACTGGTGGAGGAAGAATGGTCGATATTTATCGGAGTAGGTTAGCACCTGATACTGTAGAAGCACTTATGTGCGCTCATGATTGGTTGAAGGTCGCAAAAGGAGGTATGTTAAACATCTAATTGTTAGAAAGTTGCTTGGAACTTTAATAAAAAGTTGATTTATATCATTTTAACTTCAAATGTAGGTTCTTCGTCCACACTTATGGATGATATCACATCTACATTTGATTTACATCAAGTTCTCGATGGATCAACTGTATATGATGCTGGAATATTCAGTCCAATTGAAGAGAACACATCTTTGGAGGAGCCAATTTACTATTTAACTTTTTAATATATCTTGATATAATTATACTCTATATTAATTATGACATAAATTATGCAGAAAAATTATGTATAATTATGTATGCATCTCGTAAGGATATCATGCCATTCATGATATGTTTTATTTGAAGAGAGAACATCAGTATTGAGATCCAGCTTGCAGATATATCTACGAAGGCACTACCCAAGAAGCGACTCTCCTGGATTGTTTCCAAGTTGGGCATGATTGATAAATATGCTCCAACTTGAGGGGGAGTGTTAGGAAAATATTCTATGTGCAGGAGAATATTCTATGAGTATATTCTTGTTAGGAGAATATTCTATGTATATTCTATGTATATTCTATAAGTATATTCTGTAGGGTTTTGTCCTATATAAGGACCACTAGACCTCTTGAATAAAACAAGCTCTTCCATTCTTTCATTGTTCTCAACATCCTTCTCCATGACAAGATGCCACTAACTATCCTGAATGGATTCTTGATATGTCCGTGGTATCTCCACAGCTGAGAGTGCCACAATAAATCTTCTGAAATCCTCTAAAATTCTGCTCAAAGAAACTTGGGTTGCAAGAGGATATGAAGAACAAATACGTCTCTGCTTTCGTTGAGTAATAGACACATCGAGATCATCTGCCACCTCTTGATATGTAAGTGTCCCTCTTGAGAGGGTATCTGCTCATCCTGTAAGGAATCCTGTTGCAGAGACAATTCAGTAATGCCATTAGTAGAAACAATATGCTCATTACATACCCGAGGCATATTGGATGATGGGGAAGACCTTTGAGCAGGGGAACAGAGCGTAGACCTACGAGTAAACCCATGTGGCAAAAATTGAGTCAAGATGAGTGGTCCAAGGACAAGGATATGAGCAGGTGTTGGTACTGGAGGTGGTGGTGAGGAGGTGGTAGAGCAGGTACATGAGGTGGTAGAGCTGTAGGAGGTGGAGGCATGTAAACCTCCTAATCGGAGTTCGAAGGGGCTAGTCTATCACCTGTAGGGGAGAAATACATAACAAACTTAAAGAATGTAACATCAACATTGACAAAGTATTTCCGCCAAAGCGAATCAAAGAAACGGTACCCTTTCTGGGTATGAGAGTAGCCAACAAAGACACAGTTGACAGCTCTGGGGGAGAGGTTGTCACAACCATGCGAAGGATTGTGAACAAAGGCCACAAATCCAAATACGAAGGGTGTAAGGGAGAATAGATCCTTCTTAGGAATCACAATCGAGAAAGGAACCATTTCTCCCAAAACAGAGGATGTCATAAGGTTCACTAAGTAGCAGGTAGTGAGAACCGCATCACCCCAATAAGAGTTATGGACATGACTCTAAATCAGAAGGGTTCTGGTCACATCGAGTAAATGACGATGTTTGCTCTCAACAATACCGTTCTGTTGATATATAGGCACTCAGGGTCGGGTGTACAATGCCAAGTGACATGAGAAACTCGGATAGCTGTAAAGTGCAAAACTCGAAGACATTATCGGAACACAAATACTTGACAGTAGCAGAAAAATATTCTTTATCTCATTAATAAATGATTTAATGACAGACCCGTCCTCAAACTTATTCACGAACAAGAAAAATCAAGAAAGTTTAGAATAGTCATTAACAACAATTAGATAAAAATGATCCCTGGTGATAAGGTATACGACTTGGACCCCTGATATCTAAGTGGAGGAGCTCAAACAATTGAGGATTGCTCCGACTCTGACGAGATGGAAATGAAAATTGGTGATGCTTCTCAACCTAGCAATCCCCACACTAGAAGGAAGATCGCGTGAAGATTTGTGGTAGGACATGATACAACTTCTGAAGAGGAAGGTGACCAAAATGAAGATGCCACAAGTATGATGAGATCGGTCCAGTAAAAATAGTAGAGGCACCAACATGAGGAGGATGGACTAGTATGTTGAGTCCCGCTGCTCACGGCCACATCCAATTACCCTACCTGTGATTATGTCCTGAAACACAAGAGAAGAGGGGTAAAAAATGGCACGACAATGCATATACTTCGTAATCTGACTAATAGAAAGCAAGTTTATTTTGAAAATCGAGAGCATATAAAGCATTCTGCAGGAGCATGGAGGTGTCAAATGCTCCTCTCCCTATCCTGTGATGGTAAGTAAACCCCATTTTCAATGACTACCCGTTTATTAGGGGGTATAAACCTGTAATATATGAACTGGTCTCTGTCGTCACATAGATGGTGAGAAGCATCTGAGTCCATGATCCACTCTGTCATATCTGCACTGCTACAACCAGTAAAAATGTATGTGATACCTGAGGAGCTCAAAGAGGCTCTAGCTCTAGCTGCAGTTGTAGTATCTGCAGATCCTGTAGTGGTAGTCCATCTACTGGAGTCATGATCTCCCGTATACGAGAAACAATGTCAAAAAGTGTGGATCTGTTTGAGGAGCTATAGTGTCTGAAGGTTCAATCTGCTTTGCCACATGAGCAGATGCATGGTATCTATGCTTCTAATAGCATGTGTCCTCAGAGTGTCGTGGACGGCGACAATAGGTGCATGGACCACGCTGACGTCCACCACCTCTACCACATAAACTATGTCTTCTGAACTGAGTAGAACCTCCCCCGTCACGAGAAGCAGCCATCGCTGAGGAAGGTTGTGTGGTGGTAGCAGGTGGAACAAGAGGCCTGTTGAGACGATTGTAAACCTCCTCCATAGGAGGTATGGTTACCTTAGTAAGTACATGTGCTCTTGCTGCCTCATACTCTGGGTCAAGCGCATCCAAGAAAGCTCCAACCATCGTGGAGTTCCTGTATGCCATCTACTGCTTTGTAGAGGTCATAATTGGCATGAACTTGCAAAGCTTCTCGAAACATGTGCAGTGGACGACCATTCTGCTTTGCCATGTATATGTCAAAGTGAAGCTAAAGAATCTTGGCCTCATTCTTCACTTGGGCATAAGTGGATGTCATAATATCTCATGTCGCCTTGACGGTGGACTGGTTCACGATATCATTGGCTGTCTCTGTGGTGAGGGTCCCAGAGAGCCAAATATGCTCATATATGTCGTCGTGCTTCCACGAAGCATTATCCTTAGTCTTGTCTGTCGGCTCTGGCTTTGTCAGAACGCGCTCCTTGTTGCACAGCATAACGTCAGAAATGGCATAGATCACAACTCATAGTTGGTCCCATCCATCTTCATGATGGGAGCCGGGCACTTGAAGACACCATACGAAGAGAAGATATCACCCTTATTCTCTGACATGATGAAAGAAGACCCAAAAACGAAACTCGGTTGGCGAAGTAGATCGATTCGAGCAACTTTACATGATCATATGAGGATTGATTGTACGTGTAGACTCATACAACCATCCTTATTACTCTTCAAGTTTGATTGCCGAAAAATGAGTTTTGTAGGTCTGAAATCTCTTTTGTCGATCAAAATCAGACTGTTTTAGATTGCAGTTGGTCACAAAGAGGATAAAAACTACCCACATAGGTTGGAAAAGGTCCCGCTGCAGCATGCGGATGGTTTCGCAGGCGTTGATGGCAAGTGTAGGGGCCGTGAGAGCCCCTAAAGACGGTTGGAACACCACCCAGCCATGCGCGGAGAGAGGCGACAACGATAGCTGGTCCTTGCGAAAGAGAGAGCAGCGACACCGACACCTGCGGAAGAGCGAGGCGGCAATAACCCTTAGGGTGCGTTTGGTTCGTGGGTTATCCAGGGGAGGATAACTCGGTTTTGTGTTTGTGTGTTTGGTTGGTGGGTTAAGGGTTGGGAGGGTTTGTGTGATTTGATTGTATTGGAATTTGAAAAAGTTGACAGTTATTATGATATGATTGTATTGAAATTTGAAAAAGTGGGTGGTTGTTGTGATGTGATTGTATTGAAGTTTGGAATAGTGAGTAGAAGTTGAGTATTTTATGATTTTGAGATGATATAATGGTATAATATATAATTTTTTTGATGGGAAGGGAGTGGGCCCCATTAGTGGGTTAAAAGTGTGGGTTTTGGGGGGTTACCCTCCCAAAGTGGGGGGTAACCCCCCAACCGAACAAGGTCTTAGGAGAGGGAGGCAACGACCCCACGAGGAGGGAGCGACGACGACAGTGGCAGCCAATTGGAGAGAGAAAGAGAGGAGAGGTGCATATGTTGGGTTAGGGCACGATAGTTACGAGAACTCTGGTTTATGACCGTTTCTTTGATATCACGTGGAAACAGAAGTATGAATTGTTTATTCATGACGCCTTATGGTTCTATTATATAGAACAGTAACTTGTTGGGTAAATTACATGAAAAAGAAAGGAAATAAATAATACATAAAAGATATGAACGATAACTAATATCTCAACAACTTTCTTGTACAAGAATTGTATCAACAAATCTTCTTCCGGACAGAAAATACATTTATTTTATGGATCAAAATCGGGTTGTATCAAAGAGGCAACAATTTGAATTTTCTTGTTGATGCAAGATTCTTCCTTGATCCATGAATCCGACCATGCTTGTACCTTGACAATTGATACAAGACGTTGCTTGAATTTCTTCGAACGTGAACACGATCCACGACCGAGATGACTTAGATCGAACTTCAAGTGCCAGTATGCGACATGATCGTCAAATTGTAAGAAGGATTCGATTTCCATGCTCTGATACCAATCGACACGGACAAAAAATCAGGAAGGGGCAAGAATAGAATTTAGAATCGCCACGTGCTTCACGTGGTTGAGAGAGGAACACGATGAGAGGAGAAATCCTAGAATTTGGGGGAAAGGGGGGATCATGGTGGAGGCTCTCTCCGAACCAAAATACTCAAATTTTAATTCATAACATGATGTCCATTTAATAAACTACCATCCTCTTTATATAAGATGGGCGAGATTACAAAATTAGAAATAGAATCAAATTCAAAGTTAATAACATCCTAATTGAGCTCTAATTGACTCACTAGTTAATTCTTCTACTAAAAAGATTGAGATTACAATCAATCTCAAATCATTTAATGTAAATAAAATTAACCGACCAACTTATTTGGGACGAAAAAGTCCTAATTTTGAAAAGATCTCCAAATTTTCAATTCGACATGACCCATCAATTTGGAAATAATTGCATCATAAATTCATGATTTGCTTCATCGTATAACTTGTTCAGCCTTCTATCAGGCTCTGCTTGGAACATCTCTGAAAGGATCCCCGGACTAGAGCCTTGGTGAACATGTCTGTTGTCTGCTTACTTGAGCTAACATGAGATGTAGAAATGAGACCTTTATGAATCATGTCTTGAGTGTAGTGACCGTCTACCTTGATATGCTTGTCCCTCTCATGGAAGGTTGGATTATTGGCAATAAACACAGCAGATTGATTGTCGCATTGGAGGTGCATAAGAAGAGATACCTTAATAGCTAGGTCAGTCAGGACGGACCTGACCCACATCATCTTTGTACTCCTTTATGCCATAGCTCTATATTATGTTTCTGCACTGGATCTGGCGACAACTGTCTGCTTCTTGTTCTTCCATGATACCAATGAATTCCCTACAAATTCAACGAAATCAGAGGTGGACTTCCTGTCCTTGGGGCATCTTGCATAGTCTACATTTGCACATGCTGCAACAATGGATGCACCTCTGCAAAATAAAAGTTCAGTGCCAGTTGAGGTCTTTAGGTTTCTCAATATCATATGGACTCCATACATATGGGCTTGCCTAAGCAGCTCTATGAACTGACTCAATTTGCTCATTATAAAGGTTATTATTTGGCCTTGTGATGGTCACATATAAGAGCTTTCCAACGAGCTCCTTGTATATTTTCTTGTCTACTTCCTCAGTGTCGTCATCATATAACTTCATGTTCAGGTCCATAAGAGTAGTGGTTGGCTTGCAATATGCCATCCTTGTCTCTGAGAGAGTCCGTAATATACTTCCTCTAGGTCATCACAAGACCTCACTGGTTCCTGGCAAACTCCGATCCAAGGAAGTAGCATAGACTACCAAGTTCCTTGGTAACAAATTGCTGTATAAGAAAGGCCTTAGCTACTTGAATGCCCTGTGCACTATTTCCTGTAATAATGATATCATCAACATACACCAGTATAGCAACTATACCTTTATGGAACCTCTGAACAAAGGAGTGATTTGCAGTTGATCTCACAAACTCCATCTGTTCTATCATGGTCGAGTGCTTCTGAAACCATATTATGGGACTCTGCTTTAGACCATAGATTGTCTTATGAAGTCCGCACACCTTCTCACACCCCCATCAACAGTAAACCTAGGTGGTTTCTGTATATAGACTTCCTCTTGGAGATCACCATAGAGGAATGCATTCGTTACATCGAGCTGATACAAATGCCACTCCCGTGTTGCAACAGAGAGAACCAGGAGTGTGGAGTGTCGAGCTACTGGAGAGGTGTCCTGATAATCCACCCTATAGGTCTGGGTGAACCCACAAGCCACAAATCGTGCCTTGTAGCGATCAATGTTGCCATCTTCTTGCTGCTTAACAATGAACATCCACTTGCATCTTATAAGAGATATATCTGCAAGAGCTGTAACGATGCTTCATGTGCCACGTGACTGTAAAGCAGCCATCGTCGCTCCCATGGCTAGCATCATTGGCTCTCCTTGAGAGCCTTTTGATAAGTACATGGGGTTTCAATACCAGATAATCCCACACTCAAATTTTCTGAAATTCGGTGAAAGTCGCTCCAAAGACTCATGGCCTGCGAGGGGGTATCATGTATAGACGTGTTTGCCTTTGCACAAGGCAATGGACCACCCCGGATCACTCTCCCGTGGTGGTTCTGGCTCTCCTTAAAATCTGCATGCTCATCTTGAATATCTGCATGCTTATCCTATGATTGACCCTGTAGATCATGCACACCAGTAGTATCATCAGTAAAAACCAAGTTCTTAGAATGTACCTGGGTGTGGTGGATGCTGGTGAAGGCATTGGAGCACGAAGGACATGTTGAGGTACATGTGTGGGTGGAGGTGGAAGAACAATTGCATCTTCAGACTCATAGGGACTCAACCTGTCACCTGTAGGAGAGTAGTACATGATGGACTCAAACAAGGTAACATTGCCACTGGCATACTACTGTCCTTTAACAGGATCAAAATACCGATAATCCTTTTGTGTGCGAGAGTACCCAACAAACATACATTTGACGGCTCGAGGAGTGAGCTTGTCACGACTAGGATGCAAGAGATAGGCAAATGCCATACAACCAAATACTCGTGGTGTAAGGGAGAAAATGTCCTTATCTGGTAAAGCAGGGGAGAAGGGCACCTTTTCACCCAACATAGTATAGGGCATCCAATTTATGAGATAACATTCCGTCATTACAACGTCACTCCAGAATGAACGAGGAGCCCGACTCTGTATGAGGAGAGTTCTGGTGATATCCATAAGATGACAGTATTTGTGTTCCACAATATCATTCTGTTGAGAAGTATGTGGACATGAAGTCTGAGGGATAATGCCATGAGAGTTGAAAAATGAGACAATTGTGTAGTACAAAATTCAAGAGCATTATCAGAATGCATATATTTTGTAGAGGCAGAGAAATATTCTATCTTTCAACAACAAAGTCCTGAATCAATGTACTAGCCTCAGACTTATGCTTTAACAGAAAAATCCAAGACAATTAGGAAAAATCATCAACACAAATCAAATAGTACATGTGTCTCTGATGATCAAGTACAAGATTAGGGTCCCATATATCTAGATGAAATAACTCAAACAGACTCAGATTACTACAACCTTGATGACTTGGAAAGCTGGACCGATGATGCTTTCCAAGTTGACATGGTTCACATTGAAAACTAAACTTGGTAGATATGCCAAGAACAAGGCGACCAATCTTTTGCAGTGGTAGATGACCATATCTGTAGGTAGAAATCGACTCTACAGAAAGAGAAGTGACACCAATAAAAGAAGATTGAATCAACATGTAGAACCCTCCATGTTCACGATCACATCCAATCACCCTACCTGTGAGTATATCCTGAAAAATAAGGGAACTTGGGTCAAATATATCACACCAATGTAAATCCTTTGTAGTTTGACTGATAGATAGTAAATTCATGGAGAATGCAGGTGCATGAAGGACGTTCTGTAAAAGTATAGAGGGAGTCAAATGAACCTCCTCCTGTTCAGTAATAGGTGAATGGACTATAAGTATCAAACTGCAAGTGATATCTGCATAGATGATGTGAAGCTCCACAGTCCACTATCCATTCTAAAGGATCTGGTCTAGATCGATCGGTAAATGCATGAGTAATACCTGAAGTACTAGTAAAGTTAGCGGCTGCAATATTTGGAGAACTGGAACTAGAGGGTCCAACGATTGGTAGCATGATATCTCTTGGACGAGCAACGAAGTCATTGTAACGATGGTCTGTGAGATCAGGATCACCTTAAGTTGCTACGCAACACAACTTGATGGTGAAAGCTATGCTTGGAGTTGCACATGTCTTCTAAGTGACCTGATCGGTGGAAATATGAACATGGCTGACGTGTGCGTGAACCGACTCTAGCACATGTGCCTCATCCTATGAATGTTGAACCACCTTTACTACCAGAAGCTGCTATAGACGAAGATGTCCGAGAGAACGCGATAGAGGGGATACTCAATCGGCTTAGCCTGCGATACGCTTCCTCCATAGGAGGTATGGTAGTTGTTGAGAAGCTGAGAGCTAGCTGAATCGTATTCATGGTTAAGAGCAACCAGAAATACCCCAGTCATGACATAATCTATATAGGTCTTGTGAGGGTCTAGTGAGGCTGTCAGGGGTATGTAGCTATGGAATCGCTCAAACATACCCCTCAAAGATGTATACAAGGAGCGAAGACGACACTCACCTTGTTTGGTTGTGAATATATCATCATGGAGTTGCAATATCTTCGTCTCATTCCTCGCTTGAGAGTATGTTCCTGCGAGGATATCCCACATCACCGTTGTTATGGTTTGACTCAGGATATCGTTGGCATCTCAACAGAGACATCACCAGATAGCCACACCTTCGCATACACATCATCTTCCTCCCATGAGGCGTTGGTCCTAGTTTTGTCCTCTGGCTCATCCTGCATCAGAATATGCTTATTATTATGGCTTTGCAATAGATTCGTGAACTGCATCGTGACTACTCATAGTTTGTGTTGTTCACCTTAACAATAGGTGATGGACCCTTGAAGGCACATGTAGATGACGTATCAACTTTGTTTTTTGACATAGTGAACAAATAACCCTGGCCTCAAATTTCAATGAAATTCGGTCGAATTTCTGTCGAATATCGATATCCAGTTGAAATCGAAATTCGACCGAAATGACTGAAATGACCGAAATATGTGGGTCCTAGTACAAGAAATGACTTAAATCCCGGTCGAAATTCCACCAAAATCCTGTTTTGGTCGATACCGAATTGGTGACCGACATTTAGGGCCTTGCAAATAACTAGGACCTTATACCCATTCCGAAATATCTAAATCGGAGGTGATTGTCAGTGTACTCTTTCCAGAACCAGTCCTAGACAACTATTGTCTTTCCTATGTCTCAAACGGATCCACAATAGTCTGATTTATTTACTTTCAAACCTAAATCAGATAAAAAATCCTCCGGATTCAGGCCAAAAAATCTGAAATCATATGTCCAATTCGTCGTCGAAGCAGCTAAATCGCAGCGAGAAGCCGCTGGAGCGGCAAAACTACTGCAACCCACTGGTGGTGTTGCATAGCATCATTTGTTGCTGCTGCATGAGACATAAGGCAACGATTGTCGGTGGCATGCAACAACAACTGTTGCTTCTGTTGGCGTCACATGACTATAGCTAGGGTCGGGAGGTAGGGTTTTGTATCTTAGGGCACATGCTCCAGGCTAGGACCATCACTCTGATACCATGTGGGAAAGAATGATTCGTTGTTTATTCATAGAGCCTAAGGGTTCTCTTATATAAAAGAGAGGAACCCTAATATTTAAAATACATACTAAGGATAGAGAAATAAATAAATCGTGAAATAGTAACATAACATAAAACTCTCAACAACAATGGTACCTGACGGAATGGATAAATGAGCAGTAGGAGTGGCCTCACTGGATGAAGCATCTGAACACTGTAACATCTCCATTAAGCATGAATACTCATAAGCTAAAAGTTCGACAGTATCTCCAGTAGTGTCATGTGCAAGTACCTCCGTTGTTGTGCTATCATAATCTGATGCCAAGTGAGCCTGTGGTGGCATTCCAAACTTTGCCCAACACTTCTCCGAAGGGTGATTCGTTTTATGATAGTAAAAGCAAGGATTATGGCTACAACCATGACCATGATCAGAATCACGACCACCTTTGGAGGGACCACCCTTGTAATTGAAACAACCTCGTCGTTCTGATGAGGCCATAAATGCTGAGTTCTCCACCATGTTGTGGAGGCTGTATGCGAGCACAGGAATTCTCAATCTGCTGCAGACATCCAAATATGACTTTGATGGACAGAAGTATGTCTGATGTGTGGAACTGTTCCTTCACATTCTGATATCAAGAATGCATGCCAGTAAGAAACTTGTATACTTGCCATTCTCCTCTTTCTATCACATGTTTCGTACAACATATTGGTTGGAATATGACAAGTTCCGCGTACAGTTCGTAAAAAGACGATAGTACTCTATAAACATAGTCTCCCTGTGATGTGGACCAATCTGCATGTAGATGTCAGCCAGATGTGACTTGGCCGTCTGTTGTGAATGTTTGTGTCAGCTCCTCCCATATCTCCTTGGCTGTCTGTCTCCTTGAATAGAAGATTCGCCGTGATTTGTGGCTTTACACTATTTGTCAACCAATTCATGACCGGTAATTGTTTGCCTGCCATGATTCAATCCATGTCATCTTCCTTTGGAGATTCCTTTGTTAAGATGAGAATCTTCCCGTGACTAGCGATGAATACCTTGAATGATCGAAACCGGAGCATACAATTATCAAAGCCCTTAAGTTTGATAGAGCTACCCTGCATCATCATTTTAGATGTCAAAAGGAGGGTCTTTGTCTCAGTATTAAACGTAGTCATCGCGATCATGGATTGATATATGCATAAAAGTTATGAGATCTTCTAGTCGTGCATGTAATGTTGAGCTGGAGCCCTAAACAGGGGCTAGTTGTCCTTTAGGAGCCCTAAACACGGGCTGTTAGAGGACTAGAGTTGCTCTGGTGTGGGGGCGAGATCACTGGCGATGGTTTGAAACCATCTGATGTAGGGTCGAAGAGGCCCTAGGCATTGCCAGCAAGGCCTTGGTGGCTTGGAGATGGGCTTATAGCCCTAAGGGACGTCACACAAGACTTTGCGCGAGGCCCTAGTTGGAGAGAAGGGCCCGTGCAAGGAGGAGGACAGAGAGGCTTGTGGTAGCGGAGGAGAGACTTAAGCCTGAACCCCGGTCTAGGACCGTTGCTCTGACAACCATACGGAGAATCACGAGAGAATGAATTGTTTATTCCATAGGATGTAGGGGTTCTTATGTATCGTGAAACCCTAATGAGCAAAGTTGAAGAATTACAATGGTACCATTGAGGGGCTAAGAAATAAAACAAAATAGAATGACTAATTTAATAAATTTAACGATGATGATAATGCTGTGATGATCTAGCAGGTAGCAGCTAGCGCAATGATGAAGATAATGTCGGCTTCTTTTGAAAGGAAATGATAATGTCAATGTCAAGCCTATGGATTAGGGGACAAAGAGGAATAAAAAGTCGAAAAACAAGCAGATCAATTATAAAATCTGAGATGATTAAAAACATGAAAACACAATAACTAAAAACAAATTGTGAAGAAATTGATGGTTGGAAGCAAAGATTCAAAGAGGAAAGAAGAGAAAAGGCCCCTGTTGTGAAGAAAAGATCTTACAAAGAGGACTTAGAGGAAGAATAAAAGAGGAGCTTCAATGGGGGTAAAGATGTGAAGTGAAGAAAGAAGAGTAACAAATAACCCACTGTCAGCATGCCCATACGGTGCTCGCACAAGTGGACGATATTTTGGATAATTTGTAAAGGAAACCCTCAATGCCACCTGTATCATTAGCATGACCTCAATTTGGGCAGGCATGGTGACCTACATCTAGATAGCACAAAAGGAAAATGACACTCCACATGTATCACATACGAGCAGCACCAATGATATGATATAGCAGTATCCTGCGACACCTCGAACTATGTCCTAAACGAGCATTGATTACAAGATTTACTAAATTTCACTCAGAATTTGAGCACAACAAAGAATGATCGGAATCACGAAAGATATTGCTCAAGAAGGCAAATAAGAGCAGTGGGCACATTTGAGCAGAAATTTAGTATTCGTTTAGACAAACAATTTAGAGCTATTAAGCAGGTAAGGGAAGGAATGAGGTAACAATGAACTAATCAAACTTGGTGTTAGTAAGTTTCTATTGCATGATTTATTCAATGCGGGTTGGGAGGTCATAACAATCTAAACATGGTTTAGTCAGTGTGGGATTTGAGGTGGATTAATGATGCTACCTTGAAGCTTCTCCATCCAGGTTAAGGGCTTGAATTTTAATATGCTTAAGTGGGCAACCACTAAATACTGTTGTTAAAATAGTTCAATATGTTGCTGAGGTTTTCAAGTAAAGCTTTGCTGGAATTTAAAGATGTTGGCACATGTAATGTGCATTTTTCAATTTGTGTCAGTTGGGGGATTTAAGATATATGCATGGTTATACATGGAATACCGATTATTGTTGAGATTTCGATGATGCGATGCTGATTCAATTTCGGAGTCACTTGATTTGGATTAAATTCTTGATATAGACTCAGTCGCTGATTGGTGCTTTAGTTGCCATTAGTAGATTAATTTATGTTAAAGAAGACATGATTTAATTGTATTAGTTAAATTTGCTTTCAGTTTCGTACTCTATGTTACCATTTTTCCTTTGGTTATTATAAAAAAAAGACCATTAAGGGCTTCATTGTAATAAATTTAAGACAATTAATAAAGAGGATGTCTGGACCCTGAACTACCAGGTTTGAATGAAAAATCTGAATCAAATGTAGCTAGTTGATTGATCTCATATTGGAATGCATGTGCAGTCCTATATGCGGTTTATGCCCTCTGATTATGTGCATGGTCTACATAGTGACTGGCATATAAAATATGTGCTTTGGCATATGTAGTAAATACACATACGTGGCCACATATGCAGCCACTTAGACCACATTTCTGATCCTTGAGCACAAGATAACTCAAATGTGTGATTTTTCCAAGTATATAGCTTTGTTGGTTGAGTGCATGACTTGAGAACTGTAGGTAGATATTTTTAAGATTAAAAGTAGTGGTTAAGGTCTAATATGGATGTTTAGACCAACCATATGTTGTATTCTTAAAATGAAAAATGTCTAGAAACAAATAATTTAAGTCTGCAAAATTAGTCGACTGGTGAAATATACGCAACTGAGCAAGCTGTTATAGTTGAAAAAAAGAGAATTAGTCGGTTGAAAAGTAAATTAGTCGTTTTAGTAAAGTTGAGTTGACCAATGCAAGGACCCAATAGGCATCCGGTACCACTTGAAAATCGAAATTCACCTACGGGAAAAAGGTTATTCGAGGGAATACATAATTAAACTGAAGGAAAATATAGTTGATTTATGGAAATAATTAATCCACGGTCTAGTTAGACAATTTTTTAGTGGAAGTGTAGGCAACTGAATATGTGAGTGTCAGAGTTGAAAAACTTGATGGCTCGAATCTTTAGTATTCTTTTATTTATCTCTTATGTTTACTACTTAGGTAGAATGCCATTACCCATTGTGATTAAAAAATTGAAGATAATCTCAGAAACAGAAAGAGAGCGAAGAAGACCGAGGTGTAGAAATAACTTCTGAAAAGAAAATGAGAGACTATAGAGGAGCAAAAAGGATACATACTAATTATGAAAATTCTTATGTTGATGTTTATCAAGAACCCTCATAATTAGAAAATAAAGAAGAAAAAGTAATAGCTTGTTTGAAAAGCCTCTTGTGACTAACCTTTTCGATGACAAATGATGTAACCATTCATTACAATATATAAAAATGATCTATTTGAAAATGCTGTTTGAAATGAAATGTCACGATATTTTTAAATTTTTTTATCTGTCTTATTTGTCCTGACTCCTATGGGTCTATAAATCGGCTGAACTTTGAGTTAGGCGACTACAAGTTTATATTTTCCAAGGCATCCAATTTTGTTTGATTTTGGTTCTTTTACCATATTTCTAAAAAGGAACAAATAAAATAAAAATATTAGAAGGTAATTTCTTTGAGGTGAGCATTTGCTTACTCCTTTTGGTCTTTTCTACGCAAGTGCAATTGGATTATTCATAATTTGTAGAATCACAGTTTGATCATTTTGAGTATTTTTCTCGAGCTTGGTCTCTTGAAATATTTAGTTCATGGGTACAAAAGCAAATTCCAGCTTGCCTTTATCGTTTTCAAAATTCATAATTTCCAACAGTCTCTGCATTCGATGATAGTTGGAATATGCTAGGCATTTGCCATAATCCGGGCCCATGGTTTTAAATGGATGCTATTTTGAACTAACTGCTCTTATGTGGAAAATGGTCCTCGTTTGATTCCTACTATTGCGAAGATTAGAGCAAATAAAATCTTCTTACAGCATTTAGACTGTACCCTCTAACTTTTTCTCAGAGAGAGGTATATGACCATTATCTTCTCATGGTCATGCCCTGGCCTTATATAATAAAAAGACTGACTGTTTGCTCTGCTATCTTGTTTGTTCGTAATCAGCAAATGTTGTCTTTTTGTAATTGTGTTGGCATAAACTTTAAATGATACATTTATCTCTAATAGTTATATTTGCAGTTCATTGAGTTTCTTTATCAAGTAAATTTGAGTCCCTTTCACCTTATTCTAATCTGACGCTTTCTTTTATGTGCAGTATACTCTAATGAAGGATCCTGTTATCCTTCCATCATCAAAGATATCGGTAGATCGATCAGTCATCCAAAGGCACTTGCTCAGCGACAGTGTATGTACACTTTTCTTTATGTGAAGCCTTTTCCATCCAATGAGCAGTTTGCATGTGATTTGTCTCTCTGTGATGCGTAATCTGTTGACATGATTTTTGATCCGTGGTTCTGCAGACTGATCCTTTCAATCGTTCTCATCTCACTTCAGAGATGCTTGTTCCCAACTCTGAACTCAAGGCTAGGATCGAGGAGTTTGTCCGATCTCAAGGGTTGAAGAAGCAAGAAGAACGAAGAACTCAAACTGCCATCGATCCCTCCAATCCTGTGGGAATGGCGATCCCTTAGGTAATGAGGCGGTGCTTCATTCTAGTTCCTTCACTTATTCCTGCTCTCCCTTAAGGTATAGTTAACCTCTCTTACAGCTTGATTCCGACATGCATTTTTCCTCCATGCACAAGGACTTAATGTTCTACTTTCTCACTTGTATCGTTGCCAAACTTGCAGAAATGAAACTGATGGGTTGGGGAGGCGAATCTTCGAGTTTACAGCTCTTCTCGCTTGTGGTTGGTATACTTTAGTGTGCATATGTATGCTATTTAGGTGCACTTGTAAATTAACGTCTTTTAGAGCAAGTAATTAACGCTATATTTGTAAGCATTATCATATTATTAAAATGAGCATTCTTTTTGGTTTTACAACTGGTGATGTTTGTGATCATGTAGTAATGGTGCCATCCGAGTTGAGTCTGGACACAGGTAATTAAACAAACAAGCCATGCACAAAGATAGAGTTTGTTTTGTTACTTCATTCCCACTTCAGAAAAGCACTGCCTCAATCGGATAATAGAAGATCCGCTTACCCATATAGAGGTGAGGGAAGCAGAGGATGGTGTGTATGATGCCGTGGAGGCTGACGAAGCCGAGGAAGCTGCAGAGACATGGAATTCAACAGTAGGAAATTGGGCACTTGGCATGGAGTAGGCAAGGAGGTGGGTGGTGTGTGAATCGATGCTTAAGAGGTTGATGAAACTGAGTCAGTGATGAAGACTTTGTAATTGAGCAGGGCGCAGGATTTGACGACAGGGACGCACGTCAATAGAGGGTAGTCAACAGGAGGGTTACGTGAACATTAAACCTTTGGTAAACAACTGCAGATTTCGTACTACAGACCGGTGACAACGGGAATCTTCAAGTCCCGCATCCCCGTCATCATGTCCTGTGCCCCTGTTGATTAGCATGGCCTATCACTGCCTTGGCTTCATCAACCTCTGTGGTTGCTGAGTTTCATATATTTGTCACTTCCTCGACTTTTCCTGCCTTGGCGTATCGACTTTTACACCACCATCTCTCTGCTTCCCAAACCTCTATTGGCCTCCCTCGATACGTTACTGTATTGCGAGAGAAGGTTTGGCTTACTGGAATTGTGATTTGAAACGTGGGAGATCTGTTCCTTTTGCTCGACATGTTGTAGGCTAGATGGTTGTCTCGCAGGTGCACTGAAGTCTGAAACCAGCTTTTTTTCTTTTCTGTTTGGATGATTGTACAGTGGTTGGAGGGAGAAGGGTGGAATAACTGGTACTTGTATATTACAGATTTTTACACTTGTTTCCTTTCAAGTTTGCGCAGTTACACTTTTGCCCTTACCTTCTTTGTAATAATGCTTGTGCCAGTAACTTCTTGCATTGTTAGCAATTGTCCATTAGTTTGACCATTTATGAGTTGAATCAAACTAAAGTCACCAAAGTGTTGTATCTTAAAGCAAGGTTTCATTTTCCTAAAAGGCCCGTCTTTTAACAACAATGTCAATGGGTGAAGATCTGAGAATGATCGCGGGGTGATAGAAGATTAAAACAAAGGTACCAACTCCTGTAAGGTACCGAACAAGTGCATCAATCGGTTAGGAAGTAACGAAGTGCTAACTGAATGGTTAAGCTCCGCTTCCTGGAGAAACAAGTATGTATTTATCAGGATATTTTTGCAGAAGTGTTAACTGTTTACATAACTAATGCTAAATTTGCTCATGACGTCTTGGGCGTTCAAATTGTCGTGTGCTAAAAGCCGTAAAAGTAGGAGACCCGTGGGTCAAAAATCTTCGATCAAAGTTTGTGGTGGAGGACGACGATAAAGTGTTTTACTCAGGCTAAAACTTTAATTTAATGTATGACATTGTTGGAAATGTTACGATGTTATTTCCTTCGTGACAGGTTAGAGGAAATAACTATTTATAATATTTTTAAAGCTAATGAAGTTAAGCAAGATGTGAGATTACAATATTTTTACAAAATATATAAGTAAATAGAACATCTTTGGAACAACAATATTAATATATAAGTAAATAGAACATCTTTGGAACAACAATATTAATACCGTGAAACATCAATTTTCATAAAATAATTATTCATCATTGATTATAAAACCAACCAATTTACATTTATCACAGCATGCAACTATATTTTTTAAAAAATAATATATATATTACTAAATAGGACTTTTGATAATAAATCAATATTATCCAACTATATTATACAAATGCGGTTTATTTCAATTATAAATCACACAAAATATTAGTAGTATGTCATACATCGAATATTATAAATTAATATATTTTTTAGGGAAGGAATGGCCTAAAATAGAGTTTAAATTAAAAAATGTAAAACAGTCATTCATTGTTTTTTTGTTTTTTATATATTCCACATTATTTTATCTACGTTATATGTATCGCAATCATATCCATCTATGGTTATGGATTGCCGAAATATAATCTAGAAATACATAATAATTTAAAATAGATGACAAATGATGTAGAAAAATATATAAATAAGATTCATTCAATTTTATGGATATGAATAAAATGAAATCTACTATCTATATGTCTCCTTGATTTCTTAATCTGATGAAAAATAAGTCAAATATATGTACATATATTATATTTTAAAATTATTTATGATATTATTTTAATTTAATTTTTAAAATATATTATTATTAAATTATTAAAAAATTTTAAAATTCTGTAACTTCCATTTTCATTATTTAAAAATTCACAGTTATTGAATTATTTTTAATTATATTTAATATTAATTTTTTAAGGTATAAACTAATTCAAAAGTAGTTTCTACGTTTTGACTATATCGATTAACTATCAGATTCTTTCTATGAAATTGAGTTTATTTTATTTTATTTTATTTGTTAATTACTATTGTATTATAATATCTTAACATCATAATAGATATCTTTTAAATGCTTAAAAAATGAAAATATATTATTTTTAAAGATAACGCAGAGAAAAATCAAAGGAGAGTTAGAGGTATTTTTATTTTGTTCCAAAAAGAGTCCATATTTTAATATTATATGTTATGAAGATTTAGAACATGATATTTACTACATAAGAATCGGATAGGGAGAGAGAAATTACACATATAAAAAGAGAGTGAGGGATGGAAGATGGGTTGCGAGAAAGGTGGTGTTCCTATGTTAAGTGGAAAGAGAGAGCATGTGGTATTATGTGGGGAGAGAGTGAATGGGCATGGGGAGAGAGAGGGAGTGCACAGGAGTCGAGGAGGCTAAAGTAGATGGGGAGGAGAAATACTCCATATGAAGCCACGTGGCAGGAGGCCATGAAATTGCTTGGCTTTAGTATAGGGTATTGATTTGATAACTTTTGAACCAACTGAAATGTACTCACAAGGTTTGCAATCCCTCGAGAACCCCGCAATCCAATTTCCAAATTTCTAGGAAGGAATCTGGCAACCTTGGGTTTCCATTTACCAAATCTTTCCACAGGGAAGAGTGCTATTTAAGAGGTCCTATGCATAGATCTTTAGAGTGTTATCGAGGAAAACTGTTCTTGAACTTGTTGGATTCATGTCATGACGGGCCGGCTAACGATCACCAAAATGTTAAGTCAAAGCAATCAATTAATAATCTCCCACACTTATAAACCGCACCGATTTTACGAGTTTCCGATGTGTGACTATGTTTGGGGCTGGGGTGTTACAACATCTTCCACTTAGATTTGCAACATCTTCGTTGCGACAAAACCCATCACTTATTTCTAGTGACAGTGACAACTGCATCCTCTGGGTGGCTTTTTCCTCCCATCTCTTTGTAGGAGAGGCTCTACCTCTCGGGAAGCCCTTTCCTCTATCATAGGAAAATTAGATCTGATACCATTTGCAATGTACCGGGCTTAGGCCCTTGGACCATTATCGAGGAAAACTGGTCCAGACTACTTGTCAAGTTCGAGTTCAGATGTACCTGCTGGAAACCACCCAAAATATTTAAGTCTATATTGTCAAGTAGTAATTTCCCACATTCACATTTCGTGAGTTTTCGAAACCCTACGTATGTTAGCAACGTCCTCGTTGCAAGCATAACCCATCACTTCTTCCCAATGATAGTGACACATGTATGCTCTGGATGTCTTTTCCTCCTATTTCCTTGTAGGGGTGGCTCCACTTCTCGGATAGTCTTTTTTACTATTAGAGGAAAATTAACTATAATATTATTTGTTCTGAGCTTAAGTCTCCGGACCATTTCCGAGGAAAACCTTAACAATTTGTTGGGTTCGTGCTCAGATGGACCCACTAACAACCACCAAAAATGCTAAAATTCAAGTTGTTAAGTAGTAATTTCCCACACTTATAATCCACACTCATATCGGCGAGTTTCCGATGTGGAAATATGTTTGGGGGACGAGGTGCGCATGTGGGATTTCCAAATTGCGAGACACCTGGTAAAAATTTCCTTCCTAGCACAATAGGACCACATGGATGTTGTTAAAGGCCGATTTCGAGAGTAGGGAGTTGTTAAAGAGCCTTAGATTTAGGCCTTGTTTGGTTGGAGCATAGGCCTTGGAATAAGGGGTCAATTCTCCTCTCGACACGGTTCCTAGTGGTACGACTATTCCACATTATTCCATCTTATTTCACTCTTATTCCTATCTTTATCCCACCTTACCTACCTTTATTTTACCTTATTCTCCTTATTCTTATCCTCCTTCCGAACAGAGAATAGACCCTTATTCCTCTTATTCTCCATCCTTATTCCTGCTTATTCTCCTACCGAGCGGGCCCTTAGAATACTCAGACCGTCATTAACACGAGGTCTTGTGATCTTGTTTCATGCTACCTTAGCTCGTGACGAGTTCAGAGGGTTTCCATTCCACAAAAACTTATGTTTTGTTTTGTCAAATTTGCTCAATGATTCCAATTGGAATCTTGAGGCAAGACATAATAGGGGCCACTAAAGGAGTATGCGTGGAGTTTAGTAAGGCAACCCTTACCGGCAGCGGTATAAATTTTATTTTCCATCCTTGTAATTTGGTTGAGGATTTTGTAATAATCATCGACAAATCCTGAGCACCCATTTTTTTTATAGAAATGTGAAATTCTAAGTAAATTTAACGAGAAAGTACATTCTTGCCATCCTAGATTGTTACGATTTTGCATTCAATCCTCATGATCAAGTTCATAGCATATTTGTTCTTGTTAATAGATTACAAGAGAAGTCTATTATGATTTTCCTCATATATTGTAGGTCATTCACAATAAATAAACCCACGATTATTCTGGAGACCCATAATACAGCTCTTGGAACTTTGGAACTTTTCCCCATGCGGCTACGGAACATAGATCAAATTTCTCCTCTGCTAATTCCTTGATGGGTTTTTCCTTACGATTATCGCGAAACAATTCGAAGGGTTTCTCTTGAGTTCTTCTTGTTTCTTGCAAGAGCAAGACACCGTAGGGTCGTGCAACGTGGGGGTTTCCACCAGTGGAGTGTCCTAGTGTGCCGAAATTTAACACCGCGATTGTAGGAAAAACGATGAAATGTTACCTCAAAGATCCCATCAACGAAGGTGAAGGGAAGATTCAGAACTGGCTATAGTACCAACTTCATTAGGATGCGTCCAGTACAGACGATTTTCCGGATCATCGAAAATGTACTCAACAGTGCAGGTTTGCCATGTCATGGTGACATCTCCTTCCATAATAACTAGAAAACCATATGTTACTAACCATAGGAATTCTCTTGACGATTATTTAAAGGGGTTCGGAAACTCGTTTGTGATAGAAAAACAAAGGCGAGGAGAAGAAAAACTGATTGGGGTTGAGGGCTTCCTTCAGCTGTCATTCTTGTTTTATAGGTCCTTTGCGCATGCCCGTACGCCCTCCAAAAACCCTAACCGGCCTTCCCTATTTTTTCTCACTAACCATCTCTGGCTAGTGCGGGAATACCAAGTCAAGGATGACCACTCGGTCATCCGTATGTAATCAACATCTCCCACTTAACCGATGTGATCATACTACACTCCCACTATTCGTGAGGTGTCTATATTATAGAGATGCTTATTCCCAAAGCTTCAATTTACTTGAATGTTTTTTAGTTGACTCCTATGTTCCTGAGTCCCATTAAACCAACATGTTTAATATACATACCTGCTGGAATTCCTTTTGTTAAAGAATCAGCTAACATATCACTTGTGGGAATGTATGTTACCTTAATCTCTTATTTGGCTATTATGTCCTGAATATAATGATATTGGATTTCAATGTGTTTTCCTCTTGAGCTATTTGCCCCATTGTTAATCAAGCTTATTGCAGCTTGATTATCACAATATTTTTCAACGGGTCCTTTGACCAATTCAAGGCCTGAGTTCTCAAGAAAACGTCTAATCCAAACAACATGAGTGGTAGCCATGCTGCATGCAATATATTCAGCTTCTTCTGTATGTCTAGATACACAACTTTGTTTCTTACTTCCCCAAGAAACCGCTGCACCGCCAAACATGAAAAGGTAACCTGATGTGGATTTTCTATCATCAATATCCCCTCCGAAATCGGCATCGGAGTATCCCAAAATTTCAAGTGATTCAGCTTGATAAACCAATTTCAATTGTACAGTACCTTTTAGATATTGAAGAATCCTCTTAATGGCTTCCCAATGAGCCTGTCCGGGATTACTTTGATATCTACTTACCAGGCTTACTGGATAAGCCAAATCAGGTCTCGTACATAACATTGCATATATTAAACTATCCACCGCTTGTACATATGGAACATCAAGTGGTTTTTGTCCCTTTCCTGGACATTGACTTTTACTAAGTCTTTTTCCTATCACAAGTGGTGTAGGGGTTGGAGTACTATTCTGCATTCCAAACCTCTTTAATACCGTATGCAAATACTTCTCTTGATCTAAACTCAATGTTCTTGAGCTTCTGTCTCCACCGATTTGGATTCCAAGAACATAGGATGCCTCTCTCATGTCCTTCATCTCAAATTCAGAACTTAATCTGTTCTTTATATCATTCAACATCTCTGTGTCATATCCTGCAAGCAAGATGTCATCTACATACAATGACAAAATCATAAACTTGCTTGCACTATGCATGCAATATACACAATTATCCAATTTATTAGCCACAAAACCTAATTAAATGATTATATCATGGAATTTGAGATACCACTGTCGCGAGTACTGTTTCAATCCATATAGAGACCTTTTCAATTTATAAACCATATCCTCCTTACCAATTACCCGAAAACCATCATGTTGTCGCATGTATATGTCTTCTCTCAATTCTCCATTGAGAAAAGCAGTCTTGACATCCATTTGGAATAGTTCCAAATCCATATATGCGACCAGTGCTAAAATCATCCTAATTGACGCAAATTTAGCAACGAGAGAATATGTTTCATGGAAATCAATTCCAGCTTTCTGAGTATAACCTTTAGCAACTAGCCTTGCCTTGTATTTATCAACTGTACCGTTAGCTCAGTACTTTTTCTTAAAGACCCTTTTACATCCTATGGACTTCCTGGCTACCAGTAAGTCACATAGTTCCCAGACAACATTTTTTTCTATCGAGTCAAGTTCATCCTTCATGGCGGTCGTCCATGATTCTGACTCAGATGAAGCCATCGCTTCATCAAAGGACATTGGGTCCGTACATTCCACAATGTCCTCATCAACAGCAAAACACGAAACCTCACAAGAATACAGATGGTAGTCGCCTATCCATGTAGGTTGTGTTCTGGGTCTTTTGTTTCCAGCTAAACCAGTAGGTTGACTAGTCTTACCCACAACCTCCAAAGGAATATCAAATTTCACAGGTTCATCCTCTACATCAGGAAGAAATTCCCTTCCTAACAGGTCTATTTCTGAGTCAGAATCATAATCATGCAAATCAACTACAGGTTCAAGATCCTCAAATTCCGCTTCCTTATCCTCTTTATTCTCGAGAAAGGTAGCATCACAACTCGCAATTAGACCTCTTTCTTGATGTAGAAACCTATATCCTTTGGATTTCTCTGAATAAACAATAAAAATGCACTTCATTGTCTTAAAATTAAGCTTATCTCTAAGTTGATATGGGACTAAGACATGTGCTTCACATCCCCATCTACGAAGATGATCTAACTGTGGCTTTCTTCCATTCCATATCTCATATGGTGTGGATTCAACGGATTTTGTGGGAATTCTATTTTGAATATAATTTGCAGTCAATACTGCTTTACCCCACAAATTCTTTGGGAGTCTCGAATGTGAGAGCATGCATCTGTCTGCATTCATCAATGTTCGATTTTTCCTCTCCGCCACTCCATTTTGTTGTGGCACATATGGCATTGTTGTATGTCGAACAATGCCTGCATGAATGCAAAAGTCATTAAACTCTCTCGAGTTTAATTCCCCACCTCTATCAGTCCTAAGTACTTTGATCGATCTACCCAATTTAGTTTCTACCTCAGCCTTATACCTCTTAAAATATTCAAAAGCTTCGGCTTTTCTTTCCAAGAGATATACAAAATTAAACTTCGAATATTCATCAATAAAAATAATAAAATAATCCTTATTTCCATATATTTTGGCACTTAAGGGACCACAAATATCTGAATGAATCAACTCTAGCAATTTCTTTGATCTTTGACCACTAGAAAAGGGTTTTCTAGTCATTTTTCCGGTCAAACAATGCTCACAGGGCAATGTTCTTGCTCCTGTTATGCTAGGTAATAGATCTAACTTTATTATTTGATTCATCTTATTATTTCCTAGGTGTCCTAGTCTCATATGCCATAAATCAAAATCATAAAATAAACACAAGGAATAGTTCAAATCATCCTTTATTGATTCAGCAAAAACATGGATACAAAATAAGTCATGCTCAGGCACGAATTTGCCGACTACAAAGACTTTTCTATCTCGACCTATAGAGACACGATTATTATATAACCTAACTTTCAGATTCTTCTTTAGGAGAGCTGCTACTGAAATCAGATTCCTTCGGATCCCTGGAGCGTAGAATACATCTTGGAGGGTCATCACACTCTCCCCAAGATCTAGCCTATAAGTTCCAACACCTTCCACATCTAGGTAGGTGTTATTGCCCATGTAGATCCTCTGCTCGCCCTTTTTCAGCTCTTTGAATTCCACGAGTCCCTCTTTAGTCTTCGCGATATGTCGGGTGGCACCAGAGTCCACCCACCAGCCTTCACAGTTGGTTGTGGCAGAGTTACACTCAACCACACCAACAAATTCGTGCTTCTTGCCTTTATTTTCTGGGACCTTAGCTGGGCCCAATTTCACCCCTTTATTGGGACAGTTGGCCTTGAAATGGCCAAATTTTCCGCAAGAATAGCACGATCCTCGTGGTCCTTTTCCACGTTGTTGCTGGTTTCCCTTGAATTTTGCTTTTGTGGGACCCATATAATTCTTGTGATGAACAGCATGTGCCTCTTCCTGTTCAACTTCAAAGACATCCGTTTTCTTCCTTCTGGCAATTAAGTCCTGCTCAATTGCAAGTTGAGCATGCAAGTCAATCACACTCTTTATGGCCCCATTTAGCCTCAAGGTGGTGGCAGCCATATCAAATGAAGATGGCAGACTATTCAATATAGTGGCCACCTGCAAAAGTTTCAGGAATAGTGGTTCCTGCTATATGTAGATCTTTTGCCATGACTATCATCCGATTGACGTGTTCAATAACACTATCGGATTCCTTCATTTTGCATGTGTTATACTTGTGCAATAAGAGTTGCACGTTCACCTCCGTTTTGGAACCATACTTCCCCTTGATTGCTCTTTATAACTCATACGTAGATTTATGGGCTTCAAAAACCCTAATCAAATCATCCTCCATATGTATGAGGATGAAACTACGAGCTTTCTTATCTGTTTTCTCCCACTATTCAAATAATTTCTTGTGGGCAGCTTTCTCAGCATCAGTGGCTTCTTTGGAGAGTTCAGGAGCAGGGGTGTCTATTATACTATCAAGATTATCATGCATCAGACCATATAACATTTTATGACTCCACATGTCATAATTGACACCATTCAGCTTTTCCAGCTTAGCCAATTCAGATGCAATAAGTTTGATTGCCATCTAGGTTTGTTCTCTCTTCTGTAATGCACGAATCGAGAGTTTGAAGACTCTCCGGGTCCTCGGAGGTGGCTGTCCCGAAGACGGTGGATAGCTTCGATGTTCACGACCAAAACTCCAGTCAACCGTCACAAGATTTGAGGACATGCAATGTCGAAGCCGTACGTCGAGGTCGCAAAGCTAGATCGAGAGTTTAGATTGGGGAAGATGGCTATGATACCAGTGATAGAAAAACAAAGGTGAGGAGAAGAAAAAATGATTTGGGTTGAGGGCTTCCGTCAGCTGCCATTCTTGTTTTATAGGCCCTTTGCGCATGCCCGTACGCCCTCCAAAAACCTTAACCGGCCTTCTCTATTTTTTCTCACTAACCGCCTCCGGCTAGTGCGGAATACCAAGTCAAGGATGACCACTCGGCCATCCGTATGTAACAAACATTAACCACCCACCAGGAAGCTCTATCGGCTTTCATCATGGGAACTTCAATTGGAGAGGAATTTCCTATATGAAAAATAAAGTTATTGATTTCTAAATAATGCGCGCACACACAGTCACACGCTAGACGAGATTATATATATCTGCAATATAAGAAGCAAGAAGAGATGGAGTGTACTGTTTATTGATGATTAGGATTAAGTTTTCTGAGCGATTCTCAACAGGTGCAGTTAGATCCAAGTCCAGCAAGTTTTCGATAACCATTTCGATCCATGTTCGTGATGACTTGGCCATGTTTGCAGGGACCTCCGATATCCTGTAACCACGTACAAACTTGCAGTTATTCCAGATTATCTTTAAGCTACGAAGTGGCAGACCCCTAAATCTTTCTGACGTAGAACCATAGATGGATTATGCATCTGCATTAGTAGGAGGGCATATAGAGTGGCAGGGAAGAGTAAGCCATGAAGATAAATTCATCTTCATTAACATGTGTGTGTAGGGCTTATCTAGAAGGCACTGTGTCGATTTAGGATTTAATAGGCCCCTAACTAGATCCGTGCGATATTAATCGTGAGGTTACAATACATTTTCAATAATAATTCTAAATATGGCACCTTTTGGATACCATAACTGCTATCGCGAGAAAGAAGGGCGGTAATTTAACTTGTTTGACGTAATCAATAATCGATTAATAACCAAAATAATATTAGGGTTTCTTGATTACGAATACGGCGATCAAACAAAGCCAATCCCGTCTCTCATTCGTCTTTGAAGATCATTTTGAAGGCACTTCATCATCGAGAATCAGTAAGTTTTTATGTATCATCGTCTTTGAAAATCATTTTGAAGGTACTTTTTATTCGATAGTTTTAACGTATACAAATTCCGAATCATATATTACTACATTTTGATGCAAAGTTATTTAAAAGTCATGTACCGATACTGATAGTAAGAAAAAATATGGGGGTTGGATTAAGAACAAATAGATTTTCTCTTGAAAGCTTTTTAAATGGCTTATCGTTTAATTATATGTTACAGTTACTACTAAATTTCTTATAAACAAATTCAACTATTTTTTTACTAATGAGATATTAAAATTTACTTTAAAATCAAAATAAAGTACTGAAAATATAAAGTAACTTACCTCTATTTTTATTTTACAGGTGATTATTAAAGATACTGATAAAATAATGAAAGTTACTAATGACTACTTCAAACTTACAGATGCAAGATTCTAGGTTACTTATGCATTCTTCAAAATGCTATATTAAAAATAGTTACTGATAACTAAAGTAAACTTACTGCTGCATGATTCTAAGTTACTGATACATATTCCAAAATTACAAGCATACCTCTATTGTTATTTTACGTGTAATAATTAAAGTTACTGTTAAAATGATGGAAGTTACTGATGCCTTCTTCAAACTTACTGATAGAAGCTTCAAAGTTACTGATACATTCTCCAAAGGTAATATGGGGAATAGTTACTGATAAAAAAAATATACTTACTGATGCATGCTTCAATGTTACTGATACATGTTACAAACTTACGAATACATTTGAGAAGCTTGAACTTACTGATAAAATGATGGAAGTTATGGATGCCTTCTTCAAACTTACTGATAGAAGCTCCAAAGTTACTGATGCATTCTCTAAAGGTAATATGGGGAATAGTTACTGATAGAAAAAATATACTTACTGATGCATGCTTCAAAGTTACTGATACATGTTACAAACTTACGAATAAATTTGAGAAGCAAGAACTTACTGATTCATGCATCAAATTTACTGATAGATGTTTCATACTTACTGATACCGGTGAGTAGCACGAACTTACTGATACATGTAGTGTAAAATTTAAAGTAGCATCTTTCTTTTGTACATGGGATTCTTTATGAATGAGAAAATTTTGATGGATGTTGATTGTTAATTGGTGAGATTGTTATACGACTTAAAGAACTTACTTATACTTGTTTTATGTTCAGAGAAACCATGCGTTGTTACTGATACTTGTGTTAAGTTCAGGGATTATTTATGAGAATATTACTTGTGTCATTTTATAACTTACTGATAGTTTCATGTGCTACAGAATAACTTACTGATTTCTTTAAGTTGCTAATACTTACGATTTATACTTACAGATGCTACGTAATAACATATATTTGATTTGGCTACTGATAATTACTGATACTTACAGATGCTACTTTCATATACTACATGATACTGACTAATGCGTTAAGTAAGTGATACTTACAGATGCTACACTAGAAATTACTAATGATTTTGAAAATATTACATGTGTCATTATATAACTTACTGATAGTTACAATTGCTACATAATAAGTTAGTGATGCTTTAAGTTAATGATACCTACTACTGATACTTACAGATGCTACTTTCGTCTAGTACATCATACTTACAGATGCATTAAGTTATTGATACATACCAATGCTATATAAAAAACTTACTGTTGCTTTTGAGAATATTACTTGTGTCATTATATAACTTACTGATACTTACATATACTACATAAAAACTTAATATTGATTTTGCAAATATTACTTGAATCAGCTAAGATCTTACGGATACAAATGCTTACATAATCTTCTAAATCCTATTAACGATGAATTACATATGCTTACAATAGATACATATATTATGATTTAAGTTACTAATACTTACAAATGATACATAATAACTTACTATTGATTTTGAGAATATTACTTGTGACATATTAGTAACCTACTGATAGTTACATAGCTACAAAATAACTTACTGATTCTTTAAGTTACTGATACTTACGGTTTATAATGATTAAAGTTACAGATGCCTTCTTCAAACTTACCGATACAAGCTTCAAAGTTACTGATGCATTCTTCAAAGAAAATATGGGAAATAGATACTGATAAATGAAATAAACTTACTGATGCATGCTTCAAAGTTACTGATACATGTTCCAAACTTACTAATACATGTGAGAGGCAAGAACTTACTGATTCATTCATCAAATTTACTGATACATGTTCCAAACTTACTAATACATGTGAGAGGCAAGAACTTACTAATTCATTCATCAAATTTACTGATACATGTTTCATACTTACTGATACCATTGAGTATGAAGAACTTACTGATACATGCTTCTAATTTACTAATGTAAAGTGAACAATTAAAAAGAACTTACAAATTACGTAACATTAAACATAACAATATCATTCTAATTGAATACAAAATGATCAAAAACACACACGTTCATCCTTGATAAATAGTAACAATTTACAAAGATTACAAAGAAGGGAAAAATAAAAAAAATGAAATTCTTCTAAAAATTGAAATGGGGTATGCCAGAATGTGCTTCAGTCTTCTCATTCCTTTGAATATCAACAGACTTCAAACCTTTCGAATATCAGCTGCATTGAATATGTATCCACCTGTGTAATGGAAAAAATATAGATAATGTTAGCAGTAAGTTAATACATTGGAAATACAATATGAATCATATCAATTAAAGAAATTCTCTTACCATCAAGCATTATTTGCAGATTTTGAAGGGCAATTCCTTGAATCATGTCCAGCATTGACTTTGTGGCATAATTTGCATTGTCTACCCTTTGACGAATTCTCTTCACTAATTGATTTCAATCTATTAGTGCTGCCCTTTGGTCTACCACTTTTTCCAGACCCTTTTGGTTTTGCTACATTGGGATCTTTTACAACAAATACTGTCTTATCACTTTTTTCATTAACCTCGTGGACATCTTCAACATTAACAATGGTCCTTTTGCTCTTAATAGCTTTGACTCCTTCAGAAGCATTTATAAGGACCTTCTTAATGTAATCGTATACTTCTTTATTGCCATCAGCTTCGCTAATAAGTTCATTTGCCAATACCCTTAATTGACTATTGTCGTCTTGTACAGTTCTCTTCCTATAAAGTGGATAGTAACCATTTCTCTTGATATCTTTCTTCCATCTATTCAATAAAAGAGAGGAGTGAACCTCTAATGCATCAGTATGTTTTAAAACACTAATAATGTGTCTACAAGGAATATCCATTGATTCCATTTTCATACAATCACATTTGAATTTATTGTAACAAGCATTAAAAGTAACTCTGTTAAAATCTTCAATCTTTCTAATAGGATATACTCTGAATTGTATAACATCATCAACTGAAGGAAATGGAATCACATTTAGTTCAATACCTTCCAAAAGCTCTGTCTTAACCATGTAAAACAAAGTCTTTGTGAAATGCTCAGAAAATTGTTTTTCAATACTCCACTGAGTAGCCAACTTGGGAATTTTATTCTCATTGTCATTGTCCATCATATTAGCATGCTCTCTCATTCTTTCAACTGCGGTTTGAAATCTGGTCATGAACTCATATAAACTATTCAGCTGATTGACATGGTTAGTCAAGAAAGAATTCATGCTCTCGCTCCTCTGTGTTGTATTCATCTCAGCAAAAAAATATCTTCTCATGTAAATAGGCACCCACTTTCTCCTGATACGATACATAACATTAATCCATCTATTTTTTTCTAAATTACATTCTGAAACTATTCTGTCCCACTCAGCTTCAAAATCTTCTTCACTTTTTGCACCCCAAATAATCTTATTCAATGAAGGAATTGCTATATCAGCTTTTTTGGTTAAACCAATCCTCTTCTTCATGTTAGATGTAACGTGCCAACCACAATATGTTGTTTGGTAGTGGGGAAAACTTCTCTTAAAGCAGCATTAATGGATGGGCACTGATCAGTAATAATTGAATTGGAAGCGACATTGACAGCCATCAGAAAATTTTTAAAAAGCCATACAAAAGACTCCTTTGTCTCATTCATTAAGAATGCATTGCAGAAGAATACAGTCTTGTTATGGTTGTTAACCCCACAAAAAGAAGCAAAAATGAGCTTATACTTGTTCGTATCGTATGTTGTATCAAATGTAACAACATCTCCAAACAATTTATAATCTTCCATAGAGTAAGAATCTATCCACATGCAATGAGTTAAACACGAATCCTCGTCTTGCTTGTACCCATAAAAAAATCAGGTGTAATGCTTTTGCAATATTCAAGATGTTCCAACAACATAACATCATCATGACCTTCAATTTCTTTCTTCTGATCACGTTTCAAATTGTATATGTCTCTAGCTATAGAACCAATACGTTCATCAGATCCACTTTGTTTGTTCAAAAAAGCAATTTGTTTGGCCGTAGGGATGTTAACTTGAGACATAGAAGATAGTAAATTCTTTGTGGCCTTAGTTATTCTCCTATTCGGTCTCAAGTACTTCTTCTTACTTGGAGAAACAAGTTTATGGTTATGTTCCTCAACGAATGAGACCACATCCCACTATTTTGATATCTGATTTAATTTAACAAGTTTATGGTTATGTTCCTCAACGAATGAGACCACATCCCACTGTTTTGATATCTGATTTAATTTCACACACAACTTTGCCTTACAACCACAACGGCTTATTCCACATCTTCTACCCTCGCTGTCTATTCCCTCAAGATTAGCTTCTGTGTCAACCAAAGTTAGGCTCGATGATATCTTCCTTTTTTTGGTATTTTGAACATACGATCCTTCTTTCCAACAAACATATTTTTTGAAAGAAAGATTCTTAACTTTGTTTTTCCGATCAAAACAATATTTGGTACTACTCCTCCTAATATTAAAGCCAAGTTCAGTGGCATATTTCTCATAGAACATTTCACATTCCTTTAGGTTTGAGAATGAAAGACCCTCGCGAGGAATAATAGCAGGATCTACGGCTGATATAGGGGATTCTTCATCATTTAAATCTTTAAAGCTTTCATATTCATCATTGACTAAAAGAATAAACAATAAAGAAAGTATCAGTATGCATATTTAAAGTATCAGAATATTAGTATCAGAAGCTTTCATATGCCTAATTTACTGATGCTTACAATTGATACATATAATGAGTTTTGTTACAAATATATTGCTTCACTACTTACTGCTACATCAATAGAAGTTACTGATTACTATATTAGTATTACTCTTTATTTCTGTTAACAATGAAATGTATTACAATATAAGATTTGATTCATAACACCTTAAATTAACAAATTTACTTGAATCAGCTATTCACGATTATTTACGGAGGCTTAGAATAGCTACATATAATGTGGTATAGGTTACTGATTCTTACAAGTGGTACAAAAGAAGTTATTGTTGCTTTTGAGAATATTACTATTGCCAGTTAATAACTTACTGATACTTACATATGACACATAAGAAATTACTGATGCTTTAAGTGAATGATACTTACATTTGTTAGTTAAAGTTACTTCATAATAACATACTGTTGATATTACTACTGATAATTACTAATACTTAAATATGCTACTTACATATACTACAAGGTACTTACAGGTGCTACTTAAATTCTTGCTATTTAATATGGCAATATTACTTGCGTCATTATATAACATACTAATACTTATGCAACATAAGAGCTTAATTATTCTTCTGCAAATATTACTATTGATTTGGAAATATTAATTATGTCATTATATAACTTACTGATACTTACATATGCAACATAAGAGCTTACTTATTCTTTTGCAAATATTACCATTGATTTTGAAAATATTACTTGTGTCATATAACTTACTGATACTTACATATGCAACATAAGATCTTACTTATTCTTTTCCAAATATTACTATTGATTTTAAAAATATTACTTGTATCATTATATAGCTTACTGATATTTATATGTGCTACAATAGAGCTTACTGATTCTTTTGCAAATATTACATGAGTCATTATATAACTTATTGTAATTACATATGCTACATAAGAGCTTACTGATTCTTTTGCAAATATTACTTGGATCGTCTGAGATCTTACAGATACTTACAAATGCTTATATAATACTAGAACTTTCATAATCTTGATGATACTTGTTCGAAATTTCACTGATGCAATGAAAAACTTGCAAAAAAATTCATATGATTACATAAAAAAAATACCTAATCTTTCAGAGTTCTTGTTGACATCAATCAAATCGAAAAGATTGCCTTCATCATCGAATTCACATAAATAATCTTCACTTTCTGAACCATGGAAGTCTTCTTTCATAGTTGAATCTGATATATCACGATCATAATCTACTCGCGAATTATCCATGCACGAACCTATTAAATATATATTAGCAACAAAAAACATGTAAAAATAAAAAAATCCAAATCAAAATACCTTTGATTCCAGATTACGTAATAACAAACGATCGATGCTCTCACGATTGAGAAAAAGGGATTTTTTTCTCGATAGAATTTCAAGCGAGAAGAAATGACTCTTTTGCTAATTAAGGAACGTGATTAATTTTGATATATACGAAAAAGGCGGTTACATATGCGGTTCCTATAATCATGGTATTACATGATTTCATCTAACGGTGCAGAATAAGGGCCCATTTTATCTCAAATGGGCACAGTGCCCTCTGGATAAAAATCATATATATATATATATATATATAGGAATGCCAATGAATGAACTTATAGAAATCAGTATCATATTTGTTTACTTCGAATACATTAATGCCCCTTGCATTTAGGAATGCCAAGGTAAGGTTCTTGTTCCGCTTCTAAATGTGTCAGCCATAAAAATAAAGTGAAACTAGCATTGAACTTTAGTCTTCTAATGCAAGGTATACGATGAAAATAAGAAAGTGTAGCTCTTGGTTTTCAAAGAATTAACCTGTGTAGTAGAAAGAGAACCTCCAAAAAAGAAAAAAGATATGAAGTTCTACATATTCGATTTACTTGGGAAAGCACTAGATCGAACTCACGAAGGCATACTTAAATGAGCTACCTAATGATTATGGAATCCAGAATCCGGAGTATTTGTGCAGCGTGAATCCTAGTGAGGTGCTTTTATCACTTTTAGTGGCATTTTACTTTTATGTGATTTTTAATTTTTATCTTTAATTTTATTTTTTATATTTAAGATTTTTTTAATTTTTAAAAAAGGTTTTATAGTTTTTATATATAATGTTTGTCTTTTTAAGTTTCTAAGTAAGATATAAATGAAGGCCAAATTTTTTAAATTTTTTTTATCTTGAGAAGTTGTTATTGAAGTTGTTTTTGGCACTTTTAGATTTTTATGGTATTTTATACAACACGGTAAATGGGAAAGGAAAGACAAATTAACTAGAGTTGTGAATATTAAATAAAAATAGGAAATGACCCTAAAAATTCCCATGAGTATATTTAAAAGCTAGAGGGAAACACGGACGGGAACCTTTTTTGTTGACATTTTTTAAGTTTTTATTAAAAGAAAATATGAACAATTTTCAACATTTTATTTTGATGAAAATACCACGAATTTGGAGATTCTTTTTTGGATTTTCTTATGTGCTTGCATAAGACACAATCTCCCTATATTTTTCAAATATTTTACACAATAAACAAAGTAGAAATGATTTTTATATTGGGAACTATAATTTTTTGTTGTTGATTTTTACTAAATAATAAATAGTGATAATTTTTAGAAATAAAAATCTGGAGTGATGAGTATAAATAGGTGGAATAAATTGCTTAATGGAATTTACAAATTATTGCACTATGTGACTATTAAAAATAAATACCTAAATTCTAAAGGTATTTTAGTTGGCCGAGTATTAGAAAAATAGGAGATAATGTTGTTATCTAAATGATGGACTCCAAGTGTGATTTTTCCCAAACCAAAATGCTTTACCTACAAGGCACAAATGATTTTTGATTCAAAAAGCTTGAATTTCACAAAATAATTATGCAACAAATTCTAACAATATTAAAAATATGTAAGCTCAACTTTAAAACTTAGGACTATTTAATACAAGTCCAGCAAAATTTATATCTTGCGAAAATATTAGGAAATGAATTTGTTATGGTCATTGCAAGATATAGGACTAAAATGTATATAAAATACCGAGTTTTAAAGAAAATATGTTCTATTAGGGACTAAAATTCAAATATCAAAAGTTGCAGACGCTCCAGTGAAACTACCTCCTTCACCCCTACCCCGAGTTGGGTGTCAGAAAGTTCTCAAGTTTGATTTTAGCTCAGATTCGTCTCACGAAAAGTTCAATTCAGATTCAATTCACAAATAAACAAAACGAACCTGAACACAAGTTTAGGTTCAATTAAATCAATGAATTGAACATACAAAATAATATGTTCATTTAGGTTTGATTCATTAAAAGCTCGATAAACACACACACACACACATTTTGAGATCCTTATACTTTCAAGTGGACCTTATTTCGAGATAAGTGAATTTTGTCTCGGGATAAATGTACTTTGTCTGGATATAAGTGAACATTTACGAGATAAGTAGGTTTTATCTATGTGGTTACATTGTGGTTACAATGTGGTTACAACATCCATCATCTATGTGTCCAATACTTTCCTATCTTTGTCCTCAACCAATAGAACACGTATAAACCTTACTTATCGTATATCCTCACATTATTCCTTATCTTCATCTGAACAAATATAAAAATATATTATAATTATACTTGTTCAAAGAGAGAATCAGTATTAATCTAATTTTTTCAAAAGATGAAGATGAGTTAGATGAATAAAAAATGGAATGAATATTTATTCTAGTTATAGACACACATATATTTCCATTTCATTTCTTTTCACTCCCTCTCGTTAGAGAATTCTCATTTGATATTCGCTTAGGTTCGATTCAATTAAATAGAGGTTCGAAAATAAATAAATTAAACTTGAACACTTGTTGAAGCTCGATTAAAAAACAGACCAAACCTAAAAAATGTAAGTTCGCTCTATTTCTGTCTGTTTACACCCCTATCCCCAATGGCCATGTGGCGTAGAATGCCAAAACATGAGGAAATTCTCTTGCAAAATACTCCTCACATATCCTTTGTACATGAGGAGGGTTTGTTTGATACAAGAGCCAAGAGATGCCAACTTGGCAAGTTCATGAACCTCCTCATCTGATGGGTTACTGGATGTGCCTGAGCGGAGCTTCGACAATGGCAAGATTCCTCCACCTGCTCCTCCTAAATTCTCCTAGCATCCTTCCACTCTGGAAAATAGTCGAGTGGGTTATCACCGAGCTTTCCTTAAGATTAATGACTATCGAGAGGACCTTGAGGTTATCCTATAACTAAGCATTGAATATGAGTGTAGCTTGTCTTTTACTCTAACAACAAAATAAGAGCCCTTCTACCATCGATGATCCTCCATTTGTACCTAAAAGGGTCAAGATAAATAAAAAATATGTTTGCAACGGAAAATGTAACGAAATAGCAAAGGAATTGCGACACTTGGGACTTGGCCAGATGGTGGATCCTTCGGGTTAGGGATTTTCTAACTTGAAAACCCTCAAGGACATGCCTTGGAGTCGAGCTTGACGTACTTTTTGTATACATGGAATCGATCTTTGGCTTTTATGTGCAAATAATATAGAGCACTCCAGCGAGAATGGGGGATGAAGGTGAATAGTGAAGGGAATTTCTAACCTCGCATATCATGAAAATGCAGAAAAATGAATCATATTTGAAACAAATCATCATATGAGTGACATGGAAAAGGCATATCAAAAATTTGATTGCAACATGAAACCACATGGTAGTAGAAATTATTTTCACACTGCCTACAAACCACATAAAATAGGAATTATGTCATTGATGTGTATATTGAATATGATTTTTCGCATGTCTAATATGTCCTCAAAAGATGAAGACAAAATTATTATCGTGACCAATAAGAAACCTTGATTTAGATAACAATTAACCCATAATATAGATCAAGCAATGCAAAATAGAAATATGGAGTTAAAATTTATTATAACTCTACAAAATGTGTGTATAGGTGTAAGTATGTAGAGGGTTGAACACATGGAGCAAACATGATAGATTGTGCAAGTGAATGCAAAAATTATACTTTCTCTAGTCTTTTTATTGTATTTTTTGTGGATTTTAATTATTTATAATTTTTCTATAGATTTTTATTTTTATATTTTTTAATATTTTATATTTTTAAATTATTAGATTTTTAATTTCCTTTTCTTTTTAATATTCAATAATATAACTTATGTATAGATATATAATACAGTATAGAGTAATATAATTATAAATAAAGCTAAATAAAAAATTACAGATAAATGTTTTTGTATTTTTTTATTTTTTCTACAATTTTTATTATTTTTGGGGAAGTTTTGCTAATTTTTGGGTATTTTTAAAGCCCTAAATACACAAAATCGGGTACTTTTTAAATCTGGTCGAATTGTCTCGGAATTTAAAAATATATAAAAGATTCAAAGTTTTCTAAAATATAATAACTAATGCCTAATACAAAGAAAATTCATAGATAGAATAAATATTTTTAGATTTTTAAAAAAATTTTATAAATTTTACAAGGATTTTGGAGCTTTTAAATTTTTAGTGATTATCTTTTTCTATTTTTGGAGAATTTTCTTCTGAATATATACAATATAATAATAAATAAATACTATTTTTATAATTTTTCGATTTTTTAAAGGAACCATAAATTAAGCCATGCTATTTTATTTTTAAATAAATAGGAAAAAAATATAAAATGTGAACCTAAAAACATAGCAAGAAAGATCAATCAAGCAAGCACATTGCCCTATTCATTTTATAATTTTTAGAGCACAATTGATATTTTAAGAAAATAGAAAACAAAACACAGAAAATACTTGAATTAACAGTGGTATTTTTTGCAATTAAAATAAAAGGTTGGGTTGCAATGCAAATTACCAAAAAATTTACAACTAATATTTGAATTTTAAATCATAAATTACAATACAAAAACTTGTAAGGGGTAATAGTGCAAAATACACACCTCATGTGGGATGATATTTAAGCTGAGATGGTAAGGACCCAAATGTAAATATACTTAATATCATGGATTCCTTGCAATTTTTACAACAATATAGCAACTACGACTGGAATTTTAAATATTCAAAAACTAATATACAAAAGGAGGGGTTGAAAAGTGCAAAATACCCCTAACTTCACGCTATCGGATGATGATGGAGGCTTCACTAGACATGTGTCATGTCCTCGGCACACGATGATGGTTGAGCTTTGACGTCTAGGATTAGATCCCCGGGAGGAGATCAACAGTCTCTGCTCACCCTAACCCAACGTCTCTAGCTTAATCTGGCAGTTGCAGCATGATCGAACGACATGCGAGGATAGAGGAAGAATGACAAAGAACTTGTCTCTAGCAAGCTTGGATCCGGTGCTGTGTGCGTTTCCATCCACCTGGTGCCCAGCCGATGGTCTCGTTTTGTTACATCCCTTCAGTTACTGCAAACCTCCCAGGAGCATCAAATGGATCCGGGGACTACTAATCGAGCCCCTGGAGCTTGACGCTCTCTGACATACCTGGGAGGTGTTCTTGTCTTCAGATGACCCTCAGATCGGCCCTTCCAAGCACGGTTCCTGCATAGAAAGATCAAGGGTGCTTCGATAATGCATCCTGGGTTATTATTAGAGGAAATCAAAGCAGAGATGGAAAGGGACGGTAAGGTTCGACGACTGGCGGTGGATCGGACTTCGAAGCTCGAATTTGGTGGAGATTTGGATGGTTGGCGAGGGGTTAAATATGGAGAAATGAAGAGTTGAGGTAGTAAAGTGGACAAGGGTGGTCAGAACACAAAGGAGATGACAAAACATTGGCCATATCTCAATAGATCCGACGTAGACCTAAATCCTACAGTGAATCTATGGATTAAAGCATAAATTAAATAAGCAAAATGAAACCTACGATATAAATCCATCTAAAAAGAAAGAAAACAAACCTCAAGTGGCCTATGACCACGAGATGGAACCTCAAGGTGGAGCACTGTCATAGATGGCTAGAACGCCTCTACATGCACCAAAATAGAGGGGCGAGCTTGCTGTCACCGAGCTCTAGCCCTAGAGCACAAATTTGGGGGAAGAAGCAAAGCAAAAGGGGATCAAGGAAGAGAGGAAGGAGGCAACGAGGTTATGTACATGGCTGGGAAGATCGAGGTGAACGACTCGATTCAGTGCTCCAAAGATCGATGCAACTATCTAGCGTGAAAGATGAATGATCGAGGTGAAAAGGAATCGAGCTAAAATAGTGAAGGAAACAAGCGGAAAAAAATCAAGGAAGAGGAGGTCAAACGAGGTCTGACACACCTAGACCTGGGGTTAGAGGAGTTGACCTAGGTCAATGGAGGACGGGCTCTAATTGGGCCATGTCATACACAAAAAGATAAACCGATAAATAAAATTGGAAATAATTCGAAATAAATAAAACATGATTTATTTAATTTTTGGTGATCATGAAAATTGTTTATTAATTTACGTAGTATTTTAATCCAATTTTGATTTATTTTTATGGATTAATTTATTGTAAGCTATTATTTACAAGTATAGTTATATGTATATTTACCTACAAATTATGCATTTTATTTTGTATTTTAGAATTTATTATTTTATATACTTAATTTATATATTTACAACTTATATATACAAATATATTTTATTTTATTTTTTGATATAATATGTATACTTAGTTGAACTACATAGGTATATGCATAGTATATTCATCTATGTATTTTTGTATATTATTTTACTCTGTTATTTTTTTATGTTTTTATTGTATTATAAATATGCATACACACTATAAATATTATTTACAAAATTTAAAAATATAAATAAATGAAAATATTAGAATAAAAAAGGGATATTTACACCCATAACCCTGAGTAATTCTATAATTACCCCAGATACCCAAGATAATCACGAATTACATATAAGACCCTGAATAACCACTCTGTTTTACACCCATAACCTTCTGTTAGTTTACTTCGTTAACTCAACCACATGGCTGAGTTAATCTAACCCAATCCATGATCTGACGGTTGAGATTAATAAAAAAAGAAAAACATATGTTCGGTCCTGTCCTGGAGCTAGCTGCTGATGAGATCTTCAACGGAGTGGGGTAGGCGGAGGCGCTGGCAGGGGACGCACGACCTGGACCTACAGGTGGGTTCGCAGAAGGGGAGGGGGGTGAGGTGCGACCGACCTGGGGCGAGGGGGGAGCAGGGCCTGGACCTGCAGGCGGATTCACAGCTGTCGGCGCGCGCGGGGGAGGGGGGCGGATTCGCAGGCGGGCGGTGGTGCGGTGGCTTTCCAGGCGATGGTGCCGCAGGTGCGGGGGATGGCGGTCTTCCAAACGGATGTTGCGGGCAGCCTTCCAAGGAGGGAGGGGGGAGCAGGCGATGGAGAAGAAGCGGACCCTTCCGGAGGGGGTTGCGGGGATTCATAATGACAGGGATGGAATTGGATTTCTCCTACCCTAATGTCGTTGTTGTTTGGCGTCTTGAGGATGACAGGGGCGTAAGGGGAGGGTCGAAGAGGGTGCGGGGGAGGGGACGGGATAGGTGCGGGGGCGCGAGAGGATGGGGGAGGGCTTGCAGGTGCGGGGACGCCGGGGAGGGGCGGGACAGGTGCGGTGGCGCAGGAGGATGGGAGAGGGCTTGCAGGTGTGGGGACGCCGGGGAGGGGAGGGACAGGTGTGGTGGTGCAGGAGGATGGGAGAGGGCTTGCAGGTGCGGGGACGCCGGGGAGGGGCGGGACAAGTGCGGGGGTGCGAGAGGATAGGGGAGGGGTGCAGGTGGGGGGACGCCGGGGAGGGGCATGACAGGTGCGGGGGCGCGAGAGGATGGGGGAGGGCTTGCAGGTGCGGGGATGCGGGGGAGGGGGTGGGACAGGTGCGGGGACACGGGCGGCCTTCCGGGGAAGGGGGAGCAGGTGATGGCGGGGCGGGGGTGTTGCGGGCGGCCTTCCGGGTGGGTGGGTAAGCCTCGCGGGGGGGGGGGGGGTGAGTGCGGGGGACCTTCCAGGAGGGGTAGGGAGGGAGCGGGTGATGGAGAAGAAGCCGGCGGGGGGTGCGGGGGAGGGGGCGAGCGGGTGATGGTGAAGAAGCCGGCGCACGTGATGGAGAAGAACGGGGGAATGTCCTGGAGCTCCATCCTGGGAGGCACGGCGGGGAGCCGGCCGGCGGGAGACCTCGACCTGGGTGGGGGAGATGCTTGGAGGACGAAGGGAGGAAGGAGGAGGACGAAGGGAGGAAGGAGGGCGAGCGGCGGGAGGGAAGGGTTGGAGCTGCGTTAGAGTTACTGGAGCTTGCGGGCGGATGGCCGGAGGGAAGGGCTGAAGCTGCGGAGGTTCTGGGTATTTTGTTTGATGAATGGCATCATGTTGTAAATTTGATGGGTTTGGAAGGACAAAATCGACTACTTCCGTTAGAGTTAACGGAGAAATAAGACGGAAATTGACACAGGGTTATACCATGTAAAGGTTAACCATTACTCGGGGGTTATGATGTAATTCGCTATTACGCAGGGTTTCTGGGGTAATTAAAATGAATATTTTATTCAAGTATATAGTACAACAAGGGTCTAAAACCTAACTTTTGCATCTTAACTCCAAATTAAATGAAACTACCTTAGTTAAATATCTAATAAAAATTCATATATAATTAAAGATGATTTTGATGCATTTGAGATCGTATGGAGAAGATATGGGTCTGGGAAGTTTGGGTTTTGGATTTTTTTAAAGTGTAGAATGTACAATTTGTATTATTTTTATGTAAACTAATTTTTTTGTTTTTCTATGTGTTTTTGTCTATAACTTTCATGTACAAATTTTATTGATTCGTTATGTAAATAATAAAGATTAAAATGAATCCCAAAAATGCATTATTGGCATTTATGAATTAGGATTTTATTATCTTTGTTGGCCCTTATCTTCCCCTACTTTATTCCTTGTCGACCCAGCAATCATGATGCCTAGGTCTCGGGCTTTAGGGTCATAAAATACATTTGGTATTTTATTTCATTTCATTTTCTTTTCTTTTCTTTATTCTTTTATTTCGATTTTAAACAGCGTATTTTATACAATATTTAAATAATAAATGATGAATGTTAATATGCAAAATAATGTTATATGCATGCATCTAGTTAGGGTATAAAAGGCCAAAATGAAAGAATAAAGGTGATGAACTGGAGATTCATCAGTGTATCATTTATAAAATAAGAGACCTCATGAATCAAGTTCGATCCAAGGATTGTTGCACTCACCGGCATGATGATGACTATCGAACCTCTCACGAACTTGAGAGATGATCTCCATGGACTATTCATACCAAAAGATACCAAGAATAATCTCCTTCTTCTTGATTTTATCTCATGAAATTAGGTTCTATCAGGTATGAAACATGGATAAGAAGGTAAATCCTCTCTAAAAGGGTATGTCGATGGAGAGGCTTGTCTAGGACATATGGTGGAAGAACAAAATGGAGTAGGTGGTATATGAGGGGCACAACCAAGAGGAGAAAGAAAAAAACGATTTAATTCAAATTTTCTTCTCTTGCTAATAGGACTCGAGAGCACTTGTGTTGAATTAAATTGAATTGAATTGAGAAAAGAGACCTAGCCTCTTTTTATATAGCCTATAGGGATGGTTAACATGGAGAGAAGTAGAGAGACGAGTCTTTCTACTTTATCTCTTCTTCAATTCAATTTTAAATAGGACTTACAGTTTGAATTTGAATTAATGGATGAGATAAAAAAGAAATAAATGATTTCTCCTTTTTATTTTTAGATGAGAACCATAATTAATTGGAGAAAATTTTCTCTTCATTATTCATCCAATAATTCAAATCCTATTTGGACTTGGCCTTCATTAATTATGAAATTGTCAATCAATATAATGACCATTAATTATTTTGGGATATTTGAAAAATCATCCTAGTAAATAGTGAATCAAATTGATTGGTACAAAATAACATGTAAATATAATTTACATTTAGTAGATAATGCAAGTCCAATTGAAATCAACATTAATTAGATATATGAATCATATAATAAGTCCTTAAATATATACGAATCATATTCAAACTAATGTTAATTATTGTGGTTCCACATCCATATTATTACTGATAATAACAATTATTATCTTGATTATCAATATCTCATTGTACATTTCCTAATCTAATTAAGTTTCGTATGTACCATTCACAAATATTTGGAGATAATCTCAAGGAGATTATATAGACCATGTACAATGACTTGATATTTAAATTTACATACAATACTAGGATTTAGACCACTTTGAGCTATTTGATTCAATCAAACATTGAACTAATTTCTCCAATCGACTTGAATCTTTTCATTCAATTTCCAACTCTTTGGATATAGTATATGGTTATATGAATTGAATTTTAATATGATAAATTATCAATCATTTAGAATCATAGTAGAGTCGCCAAAATCTATCTGATTTTATCACTCCCTTGGAATGAAAATGTCATGGTGTACAATCTATTACAATCATAAAAATCTTGAGCATTGCATCCTACATAGTGGAAGATTAATAAACTTGAAGTTAAATTTCATATTTAGCTACCGCCTTCAAGGATTTATTACTAGATTTATGAATTGATCATTGCACAACATTATAAATCATATACTTTCAAAAGCATATATCAATATTCTTGAATTCTCATTTGTTTTATAAATAAGGTGATCATCAATGGAATTAGTTGTGACTCCAATGTCTCATGAGTGAGCTCCCATCTTCTAATTTAGAAATTATGAACATGCGTGGTTCCTTTGAGAGACCATACATCTCATATTCCTTTGTATGCACCAACTCGTCAGTATATTGACGTTGTTAGTCCATCAACCTATTCGTTAGCTAAATGTACACATTTACGTATATAGATGTATATTTATACCAGATAAAAGGATATGTACCTGTGTGTGACAATATATGATACCGATCTTTAGTTTCTCAATCACCTTAAGTCAACTCTTTAACTTAACTCATATAACACCTTTAAATCTCCAGTCTTAAGCAAAATACCTGCAACATGAGTGTCATTCGGATATTAGTCTTTAGTATCTCGATCTCGTCATCTTTAACTTAACTCATTTAACACTTTAAATCTCTAGTCATATGCAAAAGACCTGCAACAAGAGTATCAATCAGATATCAATCTTTAGAGAACATCAACATCTCTTCTCCGACTATAGATCCTTCTTAAATTTCTCTTGACGATTCCAGTTAGATCTATGACCTTACATCGACCTTTATGGTCTTACTCTTTAGATCTCAACGACTGCGTGATATCATTATGACCATGGTACATAACTCAATTCGTATAGAGTGACTTTATCAATGCAAACTTTTTTTTATTTTATTTCAAATAATGAAATGATATAATTTGCAGTATCCTTTATTGCATAATTCTCATCATGGGCTCACATGTTCAATAATTTCCCACTTCATTTGACTATTTTTTTCAAGTAGCCAGGTCAACTGATCGATCACTCTATCACTGGAGACTATATTCAAAATCTGTTATAAACTTGCATATCTCATTGAAATAGTAGATGCATCTTACACAATTGCTGCATCTTGTGATGTCAATACTCGAATACATTGAAATGATTATAGTATCCTCACCATTCTTAGTTCACAACCATCATTCAATAAGAAAAATAACAAGGATGAGATTTCTATTACAATTAATGAAGAGTCGCTTGCACTTTCATCCAAGACATGGTAGTGGTAGAGAGAGATGATGGACCTTAAGATTCCTACATCTCAACAACATATATAATCCCATTTTCATATCTACTATAAGGATATGATGGTATATGATAACTTAATATACTATGCCTTAATAAATAGTAATGAGTTGTGAATTTATCTTTTGATTGTGTAAATATTGATTTTCATAAGCATAATGTCTACTTTCTAGAAACATGATTGGTGATGACATCTATAAACAAAGCTTCATTAATTGATTTCAAACATAATAAAAAAATGACGATTTGGATCTTTACTTCTCTAACGAGAAGATGAGCCTAAGGTTAGGTTGACGATGCATCTTGGCACGAAGGGAGAATGATGGGAGAGGTGACAAAGAGCTTAGGCAGAGACCCGCGGTATCGACGGTAAGGATATAAATGAAATTTTGAAAAAAAACGGTAATGGAATGTCCGTGGGTCCCTAATTAATAGATGTTGTGGATGCGTGTTCATATTAGCAACGCAAAATTTGAACGGTTTCCTGCCACTTGCGTGTTCGGAAAAAAACTGTGCGCGTCACGTTCTATGTCCATTTTAAAATATAGATTCAGCAGAATAGTAAATTATTTATTGTGATTATTTTATTATTATAATAAATAAATGTAGTATTGTATATTGTATGTAATTCTTAAGTTTGTGCACAAATTATTCGCCCTAACACCTGAAATCGATGTTGATTAGGTTCTTCTTGATTAGGGTTTTCCAGTTCAACGTCCCATTTGATTTAAAAAACACTGCATGGATAAACCAAACCGTCGTGGTTACTCAAAATGTCGTGCTATAGGGTAAGCCCTTACCATATATGCGACAGGATTATCTTGAAGCATTGACCATTGAGGCATTGCTTGACGCAGGAGTTGCTCCAGAAGAACTAGTCCATGCCCTCCACAAGAGAACAACCCAACGAACAAGTCAACATCCCCATCCATACGAATACCAGAGGCTGATTGCTGATCATGGCCGGCACCCATATGATGCCTTCATTCTATACTAATTCCATATATTATAAACTTCCACGCTGACTATTTATCATCATCTTTTTCACCGGCGAGAATTGTTCTGGACGTCCTTTCTCCGGAAAAGGCCATCAACCATCAGAGCTACGGAACTGACCTGTAAGTAACTTCGTCAACAGCCTGCTCCACGGAATGCCTCCCAACCTCCTCCTCGTCTCCCTCCTCCTCCTCTTCTTCCCCGCATCTGCTGCCGTCTCATTCGCCTTCCACGGCTTCAGTAACGCAAACCTCACTCTCGATGGCACCGCCACCGTGACCCCTTCCGGCCTCCTGAGGCTCACCAACGCCAGCAGGATGCGCAAAAGCCACGCCTTCTACCCCTCTCCCATCCCCTTCAAGAATTCCTCCTTCTCTACCACCTTCGTCTTCGCCATACGATTCGCCGAGATCAGCGGCCACGGCATCGTCCTCTTCCTCTCTCGCTCCACCGATTTCTCCTCTGCCACCAACAACCAGTTTCTCGGCCTTTTCAACACCTCCAACAACATGAACTCAACTAACCACCTTGTCGGTGTCTAAAGATATCGACAACAACCATGTCGGCATCGATGTCAACGGCTTGATCTCTGTCGACTCCACATCTGCTGGGTACTTCTCCGACGGCGAATTCCACAACCTCAGCCTCAGCAGCGGCGACCCAATGCAGCTTTGGCTCGACTACGACGAAAAGACGCACCGAATCAACGTCAAGCTGGCACCTTTCGGAGCAACCAAACCCCAAATTCCGCTTCTGTCTACTGTGGTCGATCTGTCGAACATCATTTCGGACACCATGTTTGTTGGGTTCTCTGCTACGTCGGATCCATTCCAAACCTCCCATTACATTCTGGGCTGGAGCTTCAATATGTCAGGGAAGCCACCCTCGACCTTTCAGCCCTCCCTTCCTTACCAAAGGACAAACACAAGAACAGGATTATAGCAATATGGTTACCCGTCCTGATCGTTCTTGTACTAATCGCCACCGCCGGCGTAGTCATCCTCTACGCCATGCACCGGATCAAGTTCTCAGAGCTGGTCGAGGACTGGGAGGAACAATACGGACCCCACAGATTCCCTTTCAAGATCCTGTTCAACGCCACGAAAGGATTCGCATCCTCAGAGCTGTTGGGTTCCGGTGGATTCGGCAGCGTCTACAAAGGGTACCTTCCAAATTCCAATACCCAAATCGCCGTCAAGCAGATCTCCCATGAATCCCGCCAGGGGATCAGGGAGTTCGTGGCGGAGATCGCGTCCCTCGGACGCGTACGGCACCGAAACCTCGTGCAGCTCCTGGGTTACTGCCGACGGAGGGGCGAGCTCATGTTGGTGTACGAGTACATGCCCAACGGCAGCCTTGACAAGCTCCTCTTCCACCCCACCGAGAACCCGCCACTTTCTTGGCAGCAGAGGATCCGCATCATCAAGGGAGTTTCCTCGGGGCTGCAGTATCTCCATGAGGAGTGGGAACAGGTGGTGATCCACCGAGATGTGAAGGCCAGCAACGTCCTCCTTGACGCGGACCTCAACGGGAGGCTCGGGGATTTCGGATTGGCGCGGCTCTACGACCACGGCAGCGCCCCCCACACGACCCATATTGTTGGTACCATGGGTTACCTCGCTCCCGAGCTGACAAGGACTTCCAAGGCCACGAAGGCGACGGACGTGTTCGCTTTTGGAGTTTTCGTGCTGGAGGTAGTCACTGGGAGAAGACCCATAGAGTCGATGATGGCGGGGGAGGATGAAGAGGTGGTGGTGCTCGTGGAGTGGGTGGGGGAGGCGTGGAGGCGGGGTGCAATAGCGGAAGTGGTGGATGGGAGGATGGAGGGTGAGTGGGAAGTGGGGGAGGTGGAGAGGGTGCTGAGAGTGGGTTTGGTGTGCTCGCACCCGGTGGCGGCGGCGAGGCCCGGGATGAGGGAGGTGGTGAGGGTGCTGGAAGGGGAAGCTGAGATCGGGGATATGGCGGCGCAGTTCATGGACGCCGCAGAGCTCGAGAGGCTACAGGCAGAGGCCTTCGGAGGCGTCGAGGCCACGCGTGGCGTCGACTACGCCATATCCTTCACCACCGGCAACATAACGTCGTCGACATATCGGTGACGTACGTGAGCACTATGTTCGAACTGGAAGAACTCTAGAGTTGCCAGATAACTCTAGAGTCCTCAACGTGGACGTGACTTGTGCTCCACCACCACGAAATACCATAGATATATGTGCTTTTGGTCGGAGCACCATAACTAATACTCGGTTGTGATGTAGTTCCCGCTCTTCTCTTGGTACCAAGGGTCCTTGGTAGGATCTTCTCCATCTGCAACTTCTATCCTCCATTGAGTGCTGGATGGTGGAGGCCAGGAGTTACATCTTGGAGGAAGGAAGCAACGGACAGGTAGGGGGACGTCGTGAAAGGGAACAGGGGTAGTGGAGGAGGCGGGCGCGGATTGTCTGCTGTAGCCTGCACCAGCAGACTCTGCTGCGGCCATGGGGAGCCCCTCGATGATGATCAAGCGGTTCCCACGAATTCCCCCTGTGCGTGGGACCAGATCAAAGGGAATTCGTGGGAACCGCTCGATTATGATCAAACGGCTCCCCATGGCCGCAGCAGAGTCTGCTGGTGCGGGGATACATCAGACGATCCACGCTCGGAGGAGGCAGGGACGAGGAAGGAGAGGATTACGGAGAAGGGGATGATGGAGTGAGGAGAAAGAAAAGAAGAGGAAGGGGACTAAAATTAATTTGTACTTGAAGGGGGCGCTATATAAGCATGTAATCTTTTTTTTAATTGAATATAAAAATCCAATCGTAAAGAAAAATTATACATATTTTCCAGTGGTTATATGCACGCATAAACCGGGATTGTGGAAGGGAAGCGGATCCTCTGCTGCAATCGGGAGTGTAACCGAGCCGCTCGATCGAGATCGAGCAGTTCGCACAAAATCAAGGGTTTTGTGGGTCCATGCCGTGCGAACCGCTCGATCTCGATCGAGCGGCTCGGGTACACTCCCGGATTGCAGCAGATCCCTGCTGCACAACAGAGGATCCTCTCCCTTATGGAAGAGACCTTTGTGTTGTTATCTTGAGTGAAATTTAGAGTTTTCCCAACAAAATAGTTGATATTTAATCAAACCAAAAGTGGTGTTGTTCTTATATTTTTATCACGAGTCAATAGGTTTTTCAGAAAGTTGTGTCAGCTTCAGCTTATTTATCTATTTTTTCTTACTAAGTATTTTATATAAACTCATCACAATAATATTTTATGGTAGCATGGAGTAACTTAGGAAGAGAGTAAATAAAAATTATTTACTACACATCATGAAAAAAGCAGAATATTTAACAAATAATTTGTCAAATAGTATTAGTTCATCGTATGAACTAGAAAAATGTAGCACATGATTTGTGCATCAAGAAATCAAATATACAAGGAAATGATTTCCTTTATGATTTATAATATTCATGGTGATAAGAGAGGTAAATCACGATTACCTTTGATACTTGAGTTTCTACGAAAGAAACCTTCTGAATTGAAATCCGATCTGTAGACTTCTCTCTTCTGGGTGCGGAGATGAGTCGTGTTGCTTCCCACAAACCCGGACGTCGATTAGGGCAACAAGAAGAGGGTTGTAAGAATTGAGGATTCTTAGACCTATTTCTCTCTCAAGGGGCACAGAATTTAGAAATGATTTAGCTCTTAAAATTATTGCAAAAAGAGAGAGCATAGCCCTCCTTTTATGTTTATTGTACCTCTTTTGTCTGTTTCTGAACAGTTTTAGACCTAAGATATAAGAGGCTTCTCTGAGATCCTTCATCTCAAAGGTATTGAACATCCAGATCTTAACACTAGTCATCATCCATATATATCATTCCCAATGATAGGGATATCATCTACATAAAGCACAATGAACACGATGACACTCCCACTATGCTTATTGTACACACATGGTTCATCCGGATTCTATGCGAAATCATAACCCTTTATGGTTTCATCGAATTGGATGTTCCAACTATGAGAAGCATGTTTGGGCCCATAAATGGATTTCCTTAGCCATGAATCCCTGGGGATGCTCCATATAGATATCCTCTTCGAGGTATCTATTGAGAAAAACGGTCTTGACATCCATCTGCCAGATGCCATAGTTCAAGTGTGTAGCTATAGCCAGCAATACCGATGGATTTGAGCATGGCCACAGGAGAGAATGTCTCATCGTAATCGATGTCTTCTTTCTATGTATAACCCTTGGCTACAAGCCGTGTTTGAAGGTATCTATCTTCCCATAGGGTCCCCTCTTTCTTTTAAAGGTCCATTTGCACCCAATGGATTTGACCCCTTTAGGTGGATCTTCGAGGGTCCATACACCATTCTTGTGCATGGAGTCTACCTCATACTTCATTGCTTGCATCCAACTATCCATGTCGTGATCACCTAAAGCTTCATAAAATGAAGTTGGATTATCATCAGACTCTTCTGATACATGGAATCTGTACCTTTCAAGTTGTCTTACGACTCTAGAACTCCTTCTATGAGGTACGGTCTTGTCATTTTCAACTATCTCTTCAGTTTCTGGTGTAGGAACTTCATCAGTCATGATAACTTTGATTAGTTCCTTAACTTCATTATTTTCTTAACTTATAAGGAATTCAACTTGCAGAAATTTGATGTCTCTGGAAACAAATACCTTTTAAATCCCAGGATCATAAAGTTGGTATCGAATACCATTCTTTTAAGTATCCAATGAAGTATCACTCTAGTGCAGGATTCCAGCTTGCTTGCATTAATGTTATTAGCATGAACCAGACAACCCCAAATCCTCAAGTGTCATACACTTGGCTTGGTGCCATACCAAAGTTCATGAGGGGTTTTAGGTACAGATTTAGATGGAATCTTGTTTAGGACATAAGTTGCAGTCTCTACTGCATGTCCCTAAGAACTGAGAGCTAAGTTTGCTTTAATCATCATTGATTTCACCATGTCCAACATGATGTTGTTGCATCTTTCTGCAACTCCTTTGAGTTGAGGAGTATCTGGAGGAATGAGATTAGAAACAATTCCTCTCCTTACGATATTATTTGAATTTATCTGAGAGGTATTCGACACCTCATTTAGATCGAATCCATTTTTATCTCCTTTCCTCTTTGGTTCTCAACCAAAGACATGAATTCTTTGAACTTTTCAAAAGCTTTATGTTTGTGACGTGATAAGAAGATAAAATCATGACGTGAATCATCATCAGTAAAGGTCACATAATATTTATGTCCATTTCAAGTCACGGTACAGAAGGGACCGCATACATCGGTATGTATCAGGTCCAATATACCTTCGCATCATTCACCTTCCTTAGAGAAGGTTGCCCTGGACTTTTTCCCGTGAATACGATGTTCACAAGTTGGTAAATCATAGACTTCCAGAAAATCCAAATGTCCATCTTTTACGGGTCTATTGATCTTATCAAGAGACCCATGTCCAAGTCTTCGATGCCAGATTATAGTTAAATAATCTCCATCCTCCCTTGATCGTTTAGGGGGTCTTAATATTATTGTTAATGATAATGCTATCAGTGGTATTGACATTCATAACACAATCACGCATCTTCAGTTCATAGAGTTCACCTGGTGTCAGAGAACCATCTGCTATAAAATTACCATAAAGATCTATGATAAGTTTATTACAAAAAAGAAAAGTGTATCCATGTTTACCATCTTAGATATGGGTAGTAAGTTCCTTCTAACATTCATTACATATAAACAATATCTAATATCAAGGACTCCCCCACTAGATAATGATAGTCTACATATCCCGAGATGATCGCTGCAAGAGTTGCATCAGATCCCATCTGGATGATTATCTCCCCTTCATCAAGATTTCTAGTGTCTTGAAACATATGCAGTTGATTGCATACATGTACAAAAGCACCAGAATCAAAAATCTAAATTCCTTCTTGCCCTATAAGTAAGTTGGTTTCAATGATGAATGTAGATTTCTTATTTGACAGTGTTATTCTTTTGTTCTTCTACAAGGACTTTAGATATTCTGGATGGTTACCCTTCTTGAGTCCTGGCTTATTGTAGTGATGGTAGACATCCATCTCTATGGGTGTCAGATGTGTTAAAGCTTTAGAAGATTGATCAACAATTTGACCTTTTTTCTTCTCTTGGATCAGACCTTTCTGAGATCCATGCTTCTTCTTATGCTTACCTTAAACCTGTGCAACCATTGCACTACTAGGGGGATTCTCTTTCTTCATGATTTCCTCAATGGATCTTAATTAAGCAAGTAACTCATCATTTATATGTTTCAAATTATTCATATGGTAAGAAATAATATAGTTATTGAAAGATTTAGAAAGAGAAAATAGTTTGAAATCAAATTGTATATATGCATCCATCTCAGTTCCTAAAGTCTCCAGCTCATGGATATACCCAAACATTTTAATTACATGTTCCATGACTGGAATGCCTTCTTGCATCTCGCAGCGAAGCATCTCTTTCAAAACATTATACCGCTGAGTGTGGTTCACATTGCCAAACATCTCCTTCAGATTCACCAAGATGTCTTAAGCTGATTCCATATCTATATGTTGCTTCTGAAGTACATTAGATAAGGAAACGATAACGTAGAAATGTGCCAATGTGTGGTCCTCGTCCACTTTCTATTGAAGTCTCGAGCATATTCGGTCTTAGGATCCTTGTACTTATTGCAAGAGAGAACATACCTGATGCGCTCAACTTCAAATACTAGCTACAGATTCCGGATTGAATCCGAATAGTTGGAGTCGGTCAACTAATTGACCTCAAACAATTTGCCAAGAGAGTTGAGAGATTTCATCTAAAATAAAAGGAAAAGTAGAATACACTTTAAAATATTGATTAAGAAAATTAAATAATTTTAGATTGTTAAATCAAGAGTTCTCATATTTTTATACTTTTAAATGCTTTCCTTTATAAGCTTTCAGAGCATGAGGCATGCAAACCAAATGCCTCACTATGAGATCTGATCTCCTTTTCATTTTTATTACACCCCAATATATGAGAAAAATGCAACTATGATGAAAGAAGCGAGAACTCTTTCCACCTTACAAGTCCAACTTGTATTCTCAGTTCCGTCTTCAAGACCTACACCCCTACATATATAGAGTTACAATGTTGTCGATTAAACCAACAGTCAATGAGTGAATATCAATTTATGTTATGCATAATCCAATGCCACCTAAATAATATGGGGAACACCATTGGGGTCACTACGCATACGACCCATCTCTTTCAAGAATCGAAGAACCTGATTCCATAGTTATGTGTATTTCAGAGTCAAGACTATGCATGAGCTTCTCCAAAAATACAACACATGGTGATGAAGTTCTTCGTAATGATGGGCGACCATGGATGTCATCATATGACTTAGCCCATATCATGTTTAAATTAATGATTAATCAATTCGAATCATATTCTCATGAATAATCTAAGGGATAGAGTCAGTACATATGCTTATTGTCTTAGTTTTAAATCAATTAAAATAATGACACTTAAGAAGTCCCAACTAGGGTTTGATATTTTATGCACTTGTAGTTACCATATAGTATTACACACTCACTTAGTACAATTTAATCTTCTTATTTTAGTTTTTAAAGTACGCCATGATTCTCATGCCACTTTAATCGAAACAGATCCAAACATGTTGGATAGACAATGCTAACACTTGATGAATCTGCATTTCATCATCTTTATTCATTTATTTTTGCTTAAAATCCCTTCTTAAATACATGTAAACATTAATAAAAACATGTTTTATTTTTCCTTATTCTTTTGTTAATATTATATAAAAATCATAGTTTTAAACCCAAAATAAATAAAGAAAGAAATACAGGAAAAATAAAGAAAATGAAGACTACATATATGTATGTGTGTGTGTATATGAAATAAACACAAGATAACTCTCACCTTGAGAGAAGGTCGAGTCTTGACCTGATTAGTAAGGGGATATACGACCTCTTGGAGAAAAATAAAAGAAAATTCAATTGCATTATTCATTATTGCACATACGTCACTATTTTATATGTAATTCATTAGTTTATTTTATTTACCACTCATTTCATGTCAAATAAAATTATTTTCTTCTAGAAAGTTGTATATAAAAATAAGTTGTAAATATTAGAAATAACTACAAGAAGAATCATCATCATTATTAAATAATGACACTTTGAAAAAAATCCACAAAATCAAGCTTGTCAAATTCATATCTTCTCCATAAAAATTCAAAATAAAGCGAACTCATTTCTATTTTACTCTAAATAAAATAAACTTCAAATTTAAATGAATTTGTTAAAATCATAGCTAAGATGTAAAATATGGCTTTTTGGAGTTTATTGTATATTATGCCTATATATATGAGGAAAGGTTAGCTACATCAAGATGTATCTAACTTGACGTGCTCGAAAATCAGCCTCTTAATAAGTCGTTTTAGTGCGTTGTACTTGGTCGAATCGGGTGCATCAAAAACTGCTTGATTTAGATTTATCAATCAAAATAAAGCGATCGATTTATATTTTACTTGGGCAAGATCAAGGTCGAACTCAGGGACACGAGCCTCTTAAGTGTTATTTATACTCAAATTACTTAGATTAAGTGTCAGATTAACAACTCATAGGTCAATGGATGCATAAAGACAGACTCGATGCATAAAGAAACATGAGAAAAACATTTTTTTTATTTTTTTAACATGCAACAAGATGCAAAGAAATGCAACGCGATAAGGATACAAATATGCCCGAATTATACAAAGTCTTTGAGAAATAAAATAGTAGTTGACTTTTCTATAAAATAATTCATCAAAATTCATATGTCAAAACGGAATTCTAAGCATGCCATTAGGATGATAATGAAACAAGCTTCGAAACGAGACCAAAATCGACTCAAATGGAGGTCGGATGCTTAAGATATGCAAGAAAAAAGCTAGGGACATAAATGCAAGAAAAATCTGAATATAACTAGCAAACATGCCCATGGGAGGGGCTAAAATGTAAATAAAATTAAGGGTGGGTCCTTCCCTATAAATTAGCCACACGTACGGGGGTATATTTGCAATTATTGAAATCTCTAGGGGTTGGGTGCAAATTTACCCAAGCGCATGTGGACGGCACGTGATGGCAGGACCCATCTGCAATTTGGATAAGTTCCGGGGGCATTCCTACAAATTACCATCTAGTCTTGTGACAAGCACGTGATGGTGAGGTTCGGGTGCTTGCAGGCTCGGATGAGGCTCGACGTAGCTTCAGTGGCTGACTCGGCTTCGGATGTGGCTTGGAGTTGGCTCGGGGGTCCCGATCCTGTAGATATGGTGTTGAGAATCGAGACCCAACACTTGGAGGCTTGAGGTCCGTCAGTTCACGACGATCGTATGGTGGCTGAAGCTTGCTGATGAGTCAACGTGGCCTAACTTCTGCCCTCCGATCTTCAATATATGATAGCTGTTGTAGCTTGCTAAGGAAGTGACGTGGCCGAGTGAGAGTCATTGGATGAGCATCGGGGAGGTGCATCCAACGGCAACTGTATCTTCCTCCACCTCTGCGACTAGCAGTGAAGTCAGGCCTCTAGCAAGGGCTCCGAGCGCCGCCTCCTCCTATCAAGCATGGAGACGATCCCTTGCAACTCCTGAAGGCATCGATGGTTTCGTGGAAGCTCGGCAGAGTAGATGGAGTTCCTGGAGGACAAGACCGATGTTTGTTCGTCGGAGATGAAGCTCATGAAGATAGCTCCGGCGAGACTTCTGAGCATTGAAGTTCAAGGCCTGCAATGTTAGCTATAGCTGAAGTGTGCGATTTTAGGTGATTGTGAATGGGATGAAGGCTATGGGAGCGGAGAGAATGGAGGCTCAGGTGTTCCTTCGACGTAAAGGATGGAGCAACTTGGGTCCGAGTGGTCAGGTGTGGAGAAGGGGAAGAAGGTGATCTCTGGTGGGTGCACGAGGAGGACGGAAGTGTGGCGAAGCTCAGCTGATGGTATGAAGGTTGAAGGTGTGAATGCGAGCCTAATTAATTACGAGAAATTAAAGAAAAAATGCAATGAAGATCGGAGGAAGCTTACATGGTTCTTTAACGGAGCGAGGCCTGGGCTTAAGCTTCTTGGGAAGCTCGGGGTCTTCGCACATCGAGGTCGGTCGGCCTCAGAGCTCAAGCAGGGTGGAGCTACCGTAACGCAACCTCGAAAGCTGCTGGTCTCTCCTGGGGCATAAGTCATCTTCTCTCCATCAATCGCACCTCCCCATGTCACGGGAAGGTGGAGGAGAGCTGGGCCTCGCCCCTCGTAAAGGTGGACGAAGGTGGAATGGGGTGGAGGCGCGATATTTGAAGGCGGAGGTTGGTGGTCCAGATGGTGGTCATCATGGGATGAGAGGGGGATATGGAGCGTGAGGGAGAGGGATGAGCGGTGATATGTGCCCCGCGAGGATGATGGAAGATGTGGCTAAATTGTGAGAAGGTCAGAGAGTGAAGATGATGGAAGATGTGATCGGGAGAATAGAAAAGGGGGCAATGGTTTCGTAACGTGGTGATCCTGGGAAAGAGGAGGGCCAGAGGTAGAAGATGGCTTCTTGGCCGTTGGATCTCGTGATCCAACGACGGAGAGGTGGGTGCACGTGAACGATTTAGATTTGATTGAGGGAAGCATGATTGGGGGGCGCAGGAAGCGCCACGTGTCAAGCTAAGAGGAAGGTGGGAGTGGACGGAGATGATGCGATCTTTGGACTTGATCCAATGGTTAAGGAGGGAGTGGTGATGTGCGGTGGCGACAGATATTCCATGACACGATCGAGCAGTGCAGACGGTGACACGTGGTGAGAGGAGGTTTAGGCGGCAATGAACGATGGAGACGGAATCTGAAGGTTAATCGGATGACTGAGATTTGAAGAGGGAAGGAACGACTATGATGGAAGGATTCAGAAGGCCATCCAATGTCTGGAAATGGTGGGCACATGGCGCACGAGAGGACGGGCCACGTGGCGCACCCAGAACGGGCCATGTGGCCCAATCAGATTATTCAAAAGAAGAATGTAATGAAGGATGGAGAAAGGGGCAATTTGGAAAAACTCAAAACATGAAAGTTGTAGATCTCGATGAGATCTACAAGTTTCATGTTAGTTAAAAATGGAGACGAGGTCAAATTGAAGGATAAATATTTTTGTGAGCGTTTTAAAGGCTTAAAAACACTACTTTTTTATTTTGCTATTTTTTGTATTTTAAGTTTATTCTAATTATTAGACAAATACAATGATTAATCTGATTTTTATCGACACTTAGTCTAAGCAAGGGGGTTAGTAACCACGAATTAAAACCTTGAAACTGGGTTTCATCAAACCCCTATACTTAAACTATGCTCGTCTCCGAGCATCTCAAAATTGAATGAGCTGGATTAACCCCCATGTGCATGTGCGTACATGATCTGATCCATTCAAGAACTCCCAATTTTAGAGATCCAAAATTTCGGAGCTCAACCTAGCCTTAATCAAGAGGCATCCAATTCCTATACTTTTCCAGACTCTCTCTTGTATACATATAAACTAAGAATATGACATTAAGGTGTTAACTGTGATCACTAGAGTAGAGTCACAACGTCACCCAAGATCCCGATCCAAGAAATTCTCCTAAGGACCCAATCCTTAACTCTAGGGAATGAATCAAATATCGCGTCCAATCCATTGTCTCTTTAGTTGTTAGACATAGAAGTATGGGTGGCAAGCCAGTTGATGGAGAGTTTTAGGATTGTGTCATTTCTTCTCTCCCTCTCATTGGAACAAGGACTAGTGCCTTATTACTTAACGCACATTTTTGGTGTTGATCTGTGCATCCGTCAAAATAAGTTGGAGTTGTCTGCACTTGTTTTCCTGGGAATACACTGGGGTGTGACTTTATTGAGTACCTATCTTACCTTCTACACCCAGACTTGTAGCATTTACAATGCAGAGCCTTTTTTTGGTGCAAGCCCGTCCCTGATCCTAATAGCTGTGGTCCAAGTGGATACTTTGAAATAGTTGGGAGCGCCCGCCTTTGGTCGAAGCTCTTTGATGATTGACTTTATGGAATGAGAGCTTTATTTTCAATATTGATATTTCTTTGATTTGCATAATTTTGGCTAGCTCCACTGCTTTTATCAAGAGTTGGCGTACACTGATTAACATTTTTTATTTTTCACACCTTGATACTTTAGGTCAATATCAAGAGATTAGCATAAGAATCAAGTTCTCATACTGGCTAAAATGCTGACACTCAGGTTTCATGAAGCCTTCAATGATTTTATTCCATCCTCGAGCATCATTAAATCAAGTTTAGACTTGAATCCCTCATCCCAGTCCCTCAAGAAATTTCAACTCATCTCATTGAGACCACTGTCGTGCGTGTGAAGTGTTGATCATATTCTTAAGGTAGGAGACTAAGCATGCAATATAGCACGTAAATCTAGAAACCTAGGGAAATGTGGATGATTAAGTCTAAGACCCTGATGGCTAAGGCTGGTTAACCTAAAATCTCAAGACCTCTTAAATCGAGTATTCTCGAACATTTCTGATCCTGAGTGGAAGTGAAAATGTAGGGTTTTAATTCAACTCCTTCATCTATTTTTTTCAAATTTTTATGAAGACTTTAAAAGACATAATGACTGCCTAAACTCAAATGAGTAGATGCATCTGCATTCAGCCAGTATAGGTGTAAGTACATGCCGGAGCTCATTGCTTGAGGACGAAGCCTTACGCGATGTCCTCTAAACCACCTACTCTGCTAAGGGAGAACCCTCACTAAACGCGACTACTTATTTTGGTTTAGTAGTCAATTTGACTCTTAAAGGTTTTTGTTTTTTTATTTTTATGGATTTTTGAATAAAGTTAGAACATAAATTAGACTCACTTTCCTTGAAATCAAGAAAATAATTTCAATACCATGTCACACAAATAAATATATTCGAAACATTTTTCAAACGATTTTCAAAATAAGAAAAAAAACCCCATTTTTCAAATCATTTTCAAAGATGTTTTTCCTGCAAATATTGTAACATAGTATAGAAAAACCTTGAAAACATGTCATCCTCTTAGTTTACAAGATTATACTTTAGCCCAAAAAGTTTTAAATTTTTCAAAATTTTCAAAATATACCTAAAGTACATATATTGTATATACGGTATACCCCCTTATACTTAAACTTTGTTATGTCCTCGTAACAGTAGATGATATAAAACCATAGCTCTATTTAATTATAGGCAAATAACGGGAACTGAGGTGGGATCCCCCTATATTTAGGTTAGAAATAACCTAAGTATTAAGGCAATGAAAGATGAGTAAGAAAATTACGGGGACTCAAGTCCCGTCTATACTTAGGCTGAGAGTAGCCTACGTATAAAGATTGATAATTGATGTTTGGCGAGACCTGAGGTGAACGAAGAAGTATGATGGATGTAAACATGAGCGAATGAATCTTCGGAGATGAATGGAGTACTTAAAGTCTTGGGGAGGGTATCGAAGCAATCAAGGCTCAAACAAGCATGCAATACCCTTAAATTAACCAATTCACACATGAAAACCAACAAGTGTTGGTTAATTATCTTATCATTTTTATTGGTGATTAAAACATTCTTGTTTACATTAGGATAAAAACGCGTCGAAGGAAAATCATCCTACGTAAACAAGGGTGTTTCTCTCCCAAAATAATATTTTACTTCATTTTAAGTCAACTTGCAATTAACAGTCCTAATTATTTGCTTGAGGTTATCACTGATTAAAGGTGAGTACATAAATCAAACATTCATCGTCTACCGCTCATTCCCTATTTCCATTAACCTCGGTGATCAAGCCAAGAAGGGAGGTTGAGAAAAAAGGTATGCAATCGATAAAAATCATGACCTATGCTAAGAGATAAAACATGTAGTGCCTTGAGAAAAATTCATGAAAACTCGGACTGAATTTAAGAACAAAATTGAATGTATGCAAGTCGATGAAAAACCACACCTAACATGCTTCTCTTAGCGGGGAAGAACATCTATTTTAATTTGGCTAAGTGAAGCAACGTTTACGTACATATATAATTAAAGGTGTGTCCTACATACGATCAAACATGTAAAATAAAACATGAGGAAGCTCGGAGAGCTGCATGCCTGATCCGAGGTCGACACTCAAGTGTGGCGATCCCTACACAACCACAGAGAACTTCGTTCATTTACATGCGCGAGTCTTCAAATGAAGACCGATGTAATGATGATTATTAGATAAAAAAATAAAAATGCAAGACACATTTTTTTTCTTCTTCGATTTCCACTAAGTTGCTTTTGCGGCTTCCTCACAGCAGGGAACACCTGCTCCTCGCCTCCTTGAACATCAAGGGCCCTGCCACAAAAGTAAAAGTTAGATATCCATCAAAGAAATTTTAACAATTATAATCCATGACAAACATATGACCTACGAATTAAGAAAATTAACACTTAATTAAATAAATAAAAATCCAAACTAAATAAAAAGATGAGCCATGTTCACGACAACAGCGTCATTTGACGTGCTCGAAAATGAGCCTCTAAATAAGTCGTTTTAGTGCATTGTAGTTGGTTGAATCAGATGCATCAAAAATCGCTTGATTTAAATTTATCAATCAAACTAAAGCAGTCAATTTATATTTTACGTGGGCAAGCCCAATGTCGAACCCAGGGACACGAACCTCTTAAGTGTTATTTAGGTTCAAATTACTTAGGTTAAGTGCCGGATTAACAATTCGTAGGTCAATGAATGCATAAAGACAGACTCGATGCATAAAGAAACATGAGAAAGACATTTTTTATTTTTTTAGCCTGCAATGAGATGCAAATAAATGCAATGCGACAAGGATATAAATATGCCTGAATTTACAAAGTCTTTGAGCAATCAAATAGTTATCGATTTCAGATTAGAATCATGAATCAAGTTTCATTAATTCAATTATGGCAATGCATTAAACATGTTATATACGTGACACTTGGCTATAAATTAATTCATCGAAATTCATATTGTCAAAATAGGATTTAAGCATGGAAATAAGATGATAATGAAACAAGCTTCGAAACGAGACCAAAATCGACTCAAACAGAGCTCGGATGCTCAAGATATGCAAGAAAGAATCTTGGGGCATAAATGCAAGAAAAACATGGATATAACTAGCAAACAAGTCCCTGAGAGGGGCTAAAATGTAAATAAAATTAACTACGGGGCCTTCCCTGTAAATTACCCACACACACAGAGGTGTATTTGCAATTATTGAAATCCCAGGGGTTTAGGTGCAAATTAGTGCATGTGGACAACACGTAATGGCAGGACCCATATACAATTTGGAGAAGTTCCAGGGGCATTCCTGCAAAATAACCGGCCAATCACACGAGAGGCACATGATGGCGAGGTTCGGGTGGCTTGCAGGCTTGGATGAGGCTCGACGTAGCTTCGGTGGCTGACTCAGCTTCGGATGTGGCTCGGAGATGGCTCAAGGGTCCCGAGCCTGTAGATCTGGTGCTGAGGCTCGAGACCCGACAAGTTAAGGCTTGAGGTCCATCAGATCATGGCGATCGTATAATGGCTAAAGCTTGCTGATGAGTCGACGCGGCCTAACTTCGACCCTCTGATCTTCAACATCTAACGGTTGTTGTAGCGTATTGAGGAAGTGACGTGGCTGAGTGAGAGCCGTTGGATGAGCACCGGGGAGGTGCATCCAACGGCAACTGTATCTTCCTCCACCTCTGCGCCTGACGGCTGATGAATCTCGTATTCATCATGCTAAAATTGGTCATTTAGGCTCTGTCCCCCATCATCCTCTTGTAATTAATCACTAAAAGAGCATTATTAGCCATCATGCATGTGTAAATAATATCCGCATTTCATCGTGCATAAATTGCATTAAAAATCCCTTGTGTAAATTAGCCCAAAAAGCCGCTAACTTCTCACATTTTTAGTTAATTCATCCTAACTCCGATTGACCCAAAACCACCTCCATTGTGTAGATATTACTAACCTTATTAAATAAAAAATACAAAAAAATTACTGACTCCAATAAGTGTCAAATAATCCCAAAGACAAATTTCACATCTGACAGACTAAAATGAGCATATCTCCCACATACAGTGTCCGATTTTGGTCTACTCACGTTTAAAGTACTTCATTTTCAAATACCTTCAAAACAAGACCAATTTCGTAAAATTCGGAGCTCATATGTGAAAGTTGGGTTTTGGGCCTCTTTTGCGCATTTTGACTTTTTGCTATTTTTGACCTGAGATTTTATGTACATAATTAATCCTTTTCATTTTATTTCTTTTTCATTTGTGTTCTTTGATGAAAGTTTTATTAAGCTACGTGAAAATCCAAATCCAGATCAAAACTGAAATCAAAGAAACTGACCAAGTCCGAGTGTCCGCTGTCGGTCTGTACAAAAGTTGTCCGTCTCTTACTTTTATTTTATTTTCCTAAATTCTTATCCTTTAAAAATCAAAAAAATTAGATTAAAGTGTAAATAATTTTCTTCTATTTTATCGTATTTTTTCTAGAATTTTTATCCCCTCTAAAACCACCAAAAAATTACAAATCTCAAAAATGCGGTTTTTCGTACACATGGAAAGCCACCAAAAATACCACTTTGCACAAGTGACCTCTTTTGCTCCTGGGCCCTTCATGAAAGTTGTAGATCTCGTCGAGACGAACAACTTTTGTGAAGAGAACTTTTCGATCCGAGGTCATCTTCTATCTCTTTTTCCCCTTCAAAATTCTGAAATTTTTTTGGTACCACGTGGCAGCTCCAGGGCGTCCCACGTGGCACCCCGCCATACACTCTCTCTCCAGGCCGCCCCCCGGGTCACGTGCTGGGCACGTGACCCTCTTCTTCCTCCAGCCCTTCACGCCCGCGCCCTCCCCCGCCGTTTCTTCTTCCCCTTGTAACCGCCGCCGCCATGCGCGGCCTTAATCCGCCAGCTCGCCGGTGACAGCGGCCTAACTTAGGCGTGATCCAAGGCCCGCTGCCTTGCGCCATCAACCTCGCACCTCGCTCCGGCATTGCTCTTGGCCGTTGAGCCCCACCTCTCCAGGTACCCTCCACTAAGCCCCGTCTTCTAACGCCATCTCCGCCACACCTCCGACCTCGCAAAGGTTGGAGGTTAGCCCAGGAACCCAATACCAAGCACACAGTTCCTCCCCCCCCCCCCCGTGTTTTGCTAACCACTTGCAGGTAAAACTCCTCCGCGCGACTCGGCCGAGCTCCGATCAGCCGCAGCCCCGCCTCCCAGCGCATCTGCCGGCTGCGCGAGTCTCTCTCCCTCGCGCACGTGCGGTGCCCCATCTGCACCCAACCGCCCCCGCGGGCGGCAGCACGGCCCCACACCACCGGCGGCTGCCTCCGCGCTCCAGGCCACCTCCCATCGTCTACGGCACTCCAGCTCCTCCGCCCTTCGCGCGGAGGTGCCGCCCGACCACCCTCCGCCTTCGCGCGGAGGCTCCGCCGCGAGAGGGCCTCCGCCTTCGTTCCCCGCTCCAGCTGCCGTTGGATCGGGCGGCCGAGCCCTTGATCCAACGGCCCCTGCTCTGCCACGTCAGCCCCCCCGAGCCTCGGCCCCAGCCTCGAGGCTCGGGTCGCCCGAACCTCCGACAGCCTCCGCCGACCCTAGGGTCCGGACCCAAGCCTCTAGGCCCGGCCCGAACCACAGGCTCGGGGCCCCCGAAGCGCCGCCCGCCTCCACGTAGGCTCGGGCCACCGAGCCTAAGACCGAGCCACCCCGAACCTCAGGCTCGGCCACCCGAGCCTCACGCCCGCCACCAAGCCTAGGGGCGCACGTGCAACGCACGTGCGCACGTGGAAAAATTGCGCGAAGGCCCCTGAGGTTTTTATAAATTACAAGAAGGCCCCCGCCAGGGGTAAATTGCAGTGAAGACCTCTGACTTTCCTAAATTGCAGATAAGTCCTTACAGGGACCTTTTTGAAGGAAAAACTTTATTTTAATTACATTTTAGTCCCTGCAATTTTATTTTAGCATATCTTCTCCATCTGGACTCCGATTTTAGCGTATAATATGTCGTTTTGAAGCTCTTTTCATGCTCTACCATTTAGCATAGTTTGTGAACTGATCTGAGGGTGTTTGTTATCAATTATTATTTGAAGATCATCATTGACTTTTGCAGGCTTATTTTGACATATCTGTGCCATATCTCCCTTGGAAAACTTGACGATTTATTTTACAGGGAATTGTTAGAGTTGAGATATTATTGAGGGATTATTTTATGCAGGGGCTTTGGAGATTGAATATTTATTTCCATTGAATCTTTTCGAAGATAATGTCTATCGATTAATCTACAGGGAATTTAGAAGAAATTTGCATCAGAGCCCAGAACATATGAGATTATTTATTGACACTCTGATCATTTCTCTTGAATTTTAGCTTTTGATCTGTGATAATTGTCGAGGTTATTGATTTTTTTATTTTTGAGCTGAATCATTAATCACAGATCCTGTGCTGAACAGCTGTCTTTGTGTATTTCCTTGTATCTACATTGCATTCTCATAGCTTTGTAAATTTTCGCAACACAGAAATTAATCGAGCATTAATCAATTATTAAATTTGATTTAAGACCGCGCAACTAAAAATCACGTTCCCTGAGTTCGACCTTGGTAAACTTGCCAAGTATAAAATAGTCCACAACATTCAAGGCTTGTGGTATTTTGACGACCGAAATCTGCCTCCTATACTACAATTCACGATTATTAAAGAGGTGGATTTCGTGATCATCAAATGGCGCCGTTGCCGGGGACATTGCAAAGACCAAAGGGCATTCGCTTGAATGCGTATGTGCCGAAGGGGCATGTGAAAGTAGTCTTTTCCTGGTCCTCGGGGGCGATGGCTACCTGATTGTAGCCCGAGTACCCGTCTAAGAAACAGAAGTATTCTCTCCCTGCCAATCTCTCCAGGATTTGATCAATAAAAGGCAGCGGAAAGTGATCCTTCTTTGTTGCGGCATTCAGGCGCCTGTAATCCACACAAACACGCCATGACATAGGTACCCGTGTCGTAATCTCTTCTCCCTCCTCATTGGTGATAATCTGTAGTCCTGACTTTTTCGGGACTACATGCAAAGGTGAAACCCATTTGGAGTCGGAGATGGGATATATGAACCCAGCTTTACACCATTTTTCGATCTCAGTCTTAATCACTTCCCGTAAGTTTGGATTCAATCTACGTTGGCATTCACGGGAGGGTTTAGCATTGTCTTCCAAGTAAATATGGTGTGAGCACAGGGCTGGGTTAATCCCTGGAAGATCAGACAATCTCCAGCCTATAGCCTTGCGGTTTTTCTCCAAAACATTAAGCAGGCGGATCTCCTGCTCTTCGGTCAGTTTTGAGCTGATAATGACCGGAAATTGTCCTTTTTGTCCTGCAAGGAAGGCATACTTAAGTGTAGGGGGTAATGATTTGAGTTCAGGTAAGTCAATGATGTTTCTTGAATCTGGTTCTGTCTGTGCTGTTTGTTTTTGTGATGTGGACGCTTGTAGTGTATCAATGTTGACCACCATCATGGTTGTATCAGGGATCGGATCGCTAATGATGGAATGAGGTGTGGCAATCGCCGCGTCCGATCTGTGTACCTTACTCCAGGATTGTCCATAAGGAGAATGGACTGACAGGTCGAGAGTGGCCTCTGAGTCTCCAAGAGTGTAGGTAGATGCATGGATGAGCTGGCAGATTAAGTCATCAAGAATATCCTCACCAGATGAGGTGGATTCTATCATTGCGGCTGGGCTTTGTCTCCAGGACCCAGCTGTTGGTTCTGTAATTTCAGTCTCAGTTTCTGATTTTTCAGACTCGGTGCTCGACTCAGTGTCAGGTCTTTGGAACCTAGTTTGCTGCATTTTAAGTTCAACTTTCCCGAACTGGATTCTCCCGGATGTATAATCAAATATAGCTCATGCGGTCCTAAGGAAGGGTCGCCCTAGTATCATCTGGGAATCTTTCCAATTTCTAGGGACATCCATGTCAAGAATTGTAAAATCTACTGGGTAGTTTTGTCCCTCTATGTTGATGACAATGTTTCGAATCTCGCCCCTAGGTCGCTTAGTTGATGTGTCTGCGAATTGAAGTACAGCTGTAGATTGTTTAAGAGGACCTAGATTTAGATGCTCATCTGGGTTGAGTGGTGAACTTGAAAATTGGCTGGTGTTTGACTTGTGTCTGCTTGTTCGTAAGGACTATCTCTCTATCCTCCTTGTCTTAGAAGTTTCATCTTTTACTCCTCCGCTAAGGAATCTCTTCCCCTTAGCAAAAAACTTTTTAAATCACAACACTTATATCTAAACTCTTCCTCTCTGAAGGTGAATCATAATGCCTCCTAAGAAGAACTCTAGGGACGATGAGAACGACAATGACCCTATCCCAACACGATGGGAATATAAAATAGTCCACAACATTCAAGGCTTGTGGTATTTTGACGATCGAAATCTGCCTCCTATACTACAATTCACGATTATTAAAGAGGTGGATTTCGCGATCATCAAATGGCGCCGTTGCCGGGGAACAGCGAATATTTAGGGTTTTAAATCATTTTTTTGTGATTAATTTTTGTAAGATTAATTTTTGTCTATTTTTTTTCTTTCTTCTGCATTTTATTTTGCATTTCTCTCTTACTTCTGCTACTAACCGCAAAATCTCTCTTCGCAGACTTCTGGGAGCTGGATTTTTATATTAAATCAAGGATCTGCGATGAAGACTGAATTTTAATTTTGTGAGAGAGAGTTAGCATAGATTTTATTTTCTGCAATATTCTCAGGGTCCCTCTCTTTGAACCCTTGTAATAATTAAGACTGAACATTCCTGTGGTGTGTCGGGTCTGTTTCAACCCCTTCTGTGTGGTTGGGACCCGACTTGAGTGGCGTAGGACTTAGGCACATATACGCTTGCTTGTTTATTATTGATTGTGCTCGTAATCTCTAGGCCACGCTTTTTCACTAATTAAACGCACTATAGATCGTTCTACATTAGCCAAATTTTAAATCAATTCTTCCCGCTAATAGAACTATCTGTTTAGGGCGTTTTTCATCTGTGCATATCATTTAGTGTAAATTTAAAATTCCTTGTCTTGCATCCCGCATGAAGAACGCGAGGATTCACTGTAAGTCCTTCTCTTAAGCATGCATCATTGATTTACGCTTGCATTGGCTTTTTCGATTCTCCCTCCTCAAGTTTTACAACTTAGGAATTAACGGAATTGGGACTGCTCGTTAGGCGTGAATTTCTGTGCTCACATAAACTACAGTGATAACCTTAATCTAAAATTGGGACTGCTAATCAAGGTGACTGTAAATAAACTGACCTAAAATTAACTTTTGTTGGTGGAGAGAAACCCACTCATTGTTTGTGTAAGGACAAGATCGTACACCTTAGGGTAGAGCCAAAAACCGAAATATTTCATTCAGACTACTGATTTAAAAAAAAAACAATTAGCTACTTTTCAGTGAGGGTCTCGGGTAGCCGTTTACGGTCCGACTTCCCTTAGCAGAGTAGGTGGTTTAGAGGACACCGCGGAAGGCACCGTCCTCAAGCAACACGGGTAGCCGTTTATACGGTCCGTACTGCCACCTATACTGGCTGAGAGTAGATGCAACTAGTTGTACGAACTCGGGACAGTCTTTGAGAAATATTTCAGTACCTAACAGCTCCGCTTAATCTGCAAGATTGTTTTGTCATTAAATTAAAATTGAAAAGATAAGCGGTCGAACCCTAACGTGCCTTCACCAGTGTTGAGTAGGTGAATCAATGTGTTTGTTTTGTGTTTGATTTGTGTGCGTCAAAGACTTTGCAATCGCAAGTAAATCGTGGTTTGCTAATCATTCCATCCATCTTGACAAGATGTCGACACAGTGGTCTTCTTTTCCGATCTCCACGACCTTGTCCCGATATTCTTCTTCTCACACTCCTCAAGAGAACCTGAGCTTCAAATCAAATTCACCTCAGTCATCTTTCTCTTCCCGCCCATACATCCCACCCTATGATCACACTTCTTCTTGGACTAGCCCTCTCTCACATTCGGACAATCTTATGGACATAAGAGAGAGATCAGAATTGAGGATAAACAATAGAGTGATCGATACTGACAATAGAACACGATTTCCGGTCACGAGGATCTCACAACCTCTTGAATTATCCCCAACTCAAGATAAGTATCAATTTTCCTTTGACAACCCACGAGAAAACCAAACTCAAGGAAATTCAACTCATGACCAGCCCATAATGATTATGAACAATCAATACTCTCCTCGAGGATACATGCCCGAATCACGACACATGGAGACTAATTATACAATCACTAGTCATGAGATGTTTGAGGATGAGATTGCTCGGATTAATCATAGAGCAGACACTTTAACTATGAGAATATATGATCTCATCCAGTCAATGCAAAATTCAGAAGAAGTGAGGCCACCACCATGCGAACCACTGGATCATCACAATCAGACACAACCACTGACCTCTGACCCCCCCGACTGACCATATTACAGAAAATACCAAAAAAATTGAAAAATTTGAAAATTCAAAAAATTGGACAATTCTGAAATGGAAGCATTTTGCAAGAGTCTGATCTTAGAGCTTCCATTAATCAAAGCCATAGAATATGTGCCCGATCTTAAGAGATTTGTGAAGAGTCGATTGATACCCAAAAAGACGGGCAAGAAACGATCCAGGACTGAATATCATGTCATATCTATGGCTAGTTCTTTGGTGATGAATCATAAACTCAAAAGCCGCAAAGTCAAACGGTTGACTCGGGTCACATGTGAAATTGAGGATTCAACATTTACTCATGTTCGGCTAGACGACGACTCCACATTAAACATCCTCCCAAAGTCCGTCTTTGACAAACTCAAACTCGGACAACTCAAAAAGTCTAGGGTGATCGTTCAATTACCCGATCGATCTACCAAAAGACCGCGGGGGATCGTTTCTGTCGTCGTAAATTTCCGAGGTAAAGAACATAACATGGACTTTATTGTCCTTGACATTGAGCACCCCGGAAGGATGTCTGAGTCTCCTATTATTTTAGGAAAGCCGTTCTTAGCCTCTGCTAAGGCGATCGTCGATTGTGAGACTCAGGAAATCAAGTTCCCGAACTCGGACCACAATGAAAACGACCCCAATGACACATCATGCTCTGAGGAAAACCAACTTGAAACCAACAGTTATGATCAGGAGATAAATAATTCACACTATCAGACATCTCTACATGACACACTGATACAAACCCTAGGAGAGTCACCTAAGGAACTGACTGTTGGACAAACTTCGGATTCTCACCACCCTATCACTGCTCCTAGAAAAAATCATGATTTTGGAGCTTATGAGGAATTGGACCATATTATTGAAGATCAACACGATTATTTGAGTGGCCCAATCTTCGAGTCGGCAGTAATTCATGACATACTTGAACCTTATAAGGAACCGACTCCAGAAACATCTGATGTCACCAAAACTCATGATCATTCCGAAGTGACATCAACACCCCCAGCCATAGACAACAAGATCAGCAAGAACACTCTCCCTCGACCGAAGCAGTGCATGACCCTTCAAGAATTGGTCGACTTTTACGGGGATTCATCTGATGAGGAACTCACAAATGCCACATCGGTTACTCAAGACAGGGAGATGAAGACTGTCCAACTTCCTCCCAATACTTCTCAAGGAAACAAACCGACCAAGAAAGTCACCTTTGACCTTAGACATCAGGTGATTTCTGACGAGTCCTCGTCCGGTCCTGATGAGGTTCATCAGATAAGTGCAATAGGTACAGCTCTGATCCATGGGCACTTATCTCTGATCGACAAAAGTTGGAGATCCTCTGCAGACGACTACTATTCTCCTGAGGACGACTCTGACGATGGCTGGTCTTCTTCATCGGCCCCATCTTCATCACACTCCACATCTCCATACTATCTCCCTCCACACTCCCGCAAGAAGGTCCGTCGCAAACCTCCTTGATCTTGTACATCCGCAAATCTACCCGGTTCCCCTTCTGTATTTATCCGATTATACTTAGGCTGACCTGAACCTAAGTATAGGGGACCGCTACCATTGTTTATACATCACTTATCTTCTTTTGTTTTTAATCCCTCTATATTTAGTACGAGCTATGTCAACATTTCACTTTGTGCCATGGGGACATAGCACAAGCTAAGTATAGGGGGGTGTATTTGTATATATTTTATCTACTTTATCCATAGCCCGTACTTTAATCGATTTTATCTAACATCGG